>JAJJMB010011099.1:0-18430 GCA_023531105.1 Papaver atlanticum
GATCTGTGTGATACAGTCATTTGATGTAGACTCGGAATGTTTCGTATTGATTATTTCAATAACTTGAAAATCGCTTTGATGCTAATAGTTAGTGAAAATAACTATTGTCATCCTATAAGAATGTTTCAATGATTGAAATAGAGTTTAGAATACTTAACTATAATTGGATTATAAACATAGTATGCGTACTTGCATATATGTTGATCCAAGACCGGTATAGTATGCATACCCGTATGCGTACTGAGAAGGTCAGGTAAAGTCCGTGATCCTTGGTATGCATACCCGTACGCGTACTGGCGAACTCAGTTGATGTCTAGGAACTTTTGTATGCGTACCCGTACGCGTACTAATTCAACTGTTGTTTTGGATGTGTGATATAATGCGTACCCATTTGTATACTGTCGGACACAGTCCAAGTCCGGCTACTTAAGTTTACGTACCCGTTTGCATACTTGAGTGGGTTAAGTTTTAGAATCGGTTTGTTCATGAACTAATACATTTATATAATAAGGAATGCAATCTTTTGCAAACCGTGGATATAATGTTCAAGACTTGATTCGAGTTAATCAAAATCAATTTTGCTTCAATTGTGTCTTGTATACTTCTATGAGAATATGAACAATTGAACAACTCTATAACTAGTTTCATTTGAGTCATTTGAACTAGTTGTTGATAAGATGAATAAGGTTGGTAAGAAAGTGTTCATATGGCTAATTTCGGTTAACTATTATTGAGCCAACAATGTGTACACGTTTAGGTATGGTTACTCATATCTAAATGAAGGTACATTTCATTTGTGTGTAACAAGATAAGACCATCTAATGATGGAGAGATATTTCTTTGGTTTCAAGCAAACTTAGCTTGGCCCTCAGGTTTCATCTAACGGTGAATATTGATTGCTTTATTTCAAAGCTATCAAACCCTGATTTGAAAACAATATAAAGGAGAACTCTAGCAACTGGGAAACCTAATCCCCACACCTCCTGTGTGATACTAGTTGCGACTAGAGTCGATTCTCCTTTAACCTTAGGTTTTTCACGAAAACCTGTAGGTTAACGACTTGAAGGCTTCATTGGGATTATGAAGCCAGACCCAACAATTTTCTCTGTAGTTGTGTGTTCTGATCTTGTTGTTTTCTGTCGTGATTGAGTACTATCTTCTCTAATATTTTCTCGAGATTTAATCTCCGATAGGCAAGATAAAAAGTAGTCACAAACATTTTCGTCTCATCGTTTGTGATTCCACAATATCTTGTTTCGCTACCATACGATTAATATTATTGTGGGGTGATTGATATTTCTAGGTTGTTATTCGAGAATATAAGTCTGGTATATCAATTGGTTCTTGTTCTCCTTGATTTTTCAAAAGACTGAACAAAACTCATAGGTTTTTCTGTGGGAGACAAATTTATCTATATAATAAACTTTTCTGTGTGAGACATATTGGTTTATCAAGTCTTCGACTCTGGGTCGTAACAACTCTTAGTTGTGGGTGAGATCAGCTAAGGGAATAAAGTGCGCAGAATCTGGCGTGGTTCTAGAGGCGTAAGGAACACGAATGTACCTTAATCAGTGTGAGATTGGTTAGGGCTCAACTACATTCCAGTCTGAACTTAACTTGGAGTAGGCTAGTTTTTTTAGCGGCTTAAAACAGTGTGGTATTCAAATCTGGACTATGTCCCGGGGGTTTTCTGCATTTGCGGTTTCCTCGTTAATAAACTTCTGGTGTCTGTGTTATTTCTTTTCCGCATTATATTTGTTTATATAATTAAAATATCACAGGTTGTGCGTAAGATCAATCAATTAGATAATCCAACCTTTGGTTGTTGATATAAATTGATTGACACTTGAATATCACAGGTTGTGCATTGAATCGATCAATTGGTAAATCCAACCTTTGCATTGTTGATATAAATTGATTGATTCTTGAACATTGGTCTTTGGTACCATTCAAGTTATTTCTTATATTCAATCGGGCTCGCAAATTCCTATTTGTTTGATTGCGTATTGAATTAAGAAATTGAGATATAACTCTTTGATATACTGTTCTTAAGATTGAGTCTGACTGTCTAGTTGATTCTCTTGAAAAATATATTAGAGTTTGTCCTTACAGATTGCTAAGCGAAATATTGGGTGTGGTTGTTAGACCCCCGCCTTTTCAATTGGTATCAGAGCAGGCAAACACGTTCAAGACCTTATAAGTCTGTGTTTGTAGCGATCTTACTCTATGGATAGTAGTGTTATCTCTGAAAATGCAACACCAGTTCAGAAGCTCTATGATTCGGTTAAAAGTCTTGAGTCACCTGAGAAATCTCTCTTATCTTTTCATTTGACTGAAACTGTGTTCGACTGGGAAATATTCCTAGATGAACAGTTGGATAAACTTTCAGATGAAAGTGACTCTGAAGAGGGACAAGATCTTGATGAGGAAGTCTCTTAGTAAATCAAGTTTTTTTTACCATCTCTTAAAGAAAAAGAAGTATATAGCTTTCTTGGCTGAATATCTGACTCCTCTCTGTCAAGAAAACCAAAAATTGTGAAAACTCTTTAGGGGATATGATCGCGGTTACAAACTTTTACAATCTATTCTTAAAGATCGTGAAGAAGATGTGCGTTCAAAGAATTCTGAATGCGATAATCTTCGTCAAAATCTCTTTGTGTTGAAAGAAAGACTTGCCGAATCTGAAGCAAGATATGACTCTCAACAAAAATATTTTAACGACAGAGAAGTCATCCTTCTCGCCAGAGAAAAACAATGGGAGGCTGATCTTGCTGCTGCTCTTGATAAAGTAATATCACTGGAAGAGAATCTTAAAAGATTTAGTGCTAGCTCTACAAAACTATCTACTATGCTGGGTGCATAAAAAGAACATCGTGATACACGTGGTCTGGGCTATAAAGGAATATATGCTCCAAGTACTAGTAAGATAAATTTTGTCCATGCTAATGACAAGTTTCTAAGTGAAAAACCTCCTTCAGCAGCGGATGTTCCTATGCACAAAGATCCTCCACCTTCGAAAACAGCTCATATGAGAACAGTCAAAAACATTCCCTATAACTGTTATTATTGCTTGAACAAAGATCACCTTTAAAGGAGATGTCGTTTTCGACTACGGAATGAAAAACTTCATAACATTCTTGTATGGATGTCTAAAGAAGTAATCAAAGCCGCCTCTCATTTTGCTGGAGAAAAAGGTCTTGTCTGCAATCAAGAAAAGTGTTGTGATGAGCCAATGCTTGATAATAAATATGACACACTACCTTTTTACAATTATAAAAGGAAGAATGTCATAGGGACGACCGACCCTTCAAATCACTCTGTAAAAAGAAAAAGTCATCGAAGGATGAAGAAGAGTTCAAACTCCTTTCCTCTCACGGAAGAAAGTCTAGAATCTAAATTGTCTACTCCTGATTATATCCACATCAATAATCGTGTCTCGGAGATCAAGACAAGTATAAATAGACTCAAACGCAGCATTAAGAAGGCAACGAAGGCGGAAGTTTCAGGTATCTCTTTCCCTCCTCTTGATAATTCTCTTCTGACTAACCCTTTCATTTCTTCTGAAGATCTTCAAGAAAGTAAAAGGGAAAATGCCAATATCATTGATGAGCAATGTGCTCATCAAAATACAACTTGTGTTAGAACACTGCTCGGTCGAACTCGCAAGCGTTGCTATCTCAAGCTTGTTGTCAAGTTTAGTTGCGAAAACTATAATTCTTGATTTCTAGTCTACTTATAGCTAAGTCTCGGACTAGGATAAAAAGTGTAGTTGAGCTCTAGACTCCACGACGTTCATCATACAAAGACGAAGAACTACTCAAGGAACTGGTGGAACTTCATCGACTAAAAGGTATGTGGAGACTTGAACTTATCTATCACTATAAAAGTCTATCTACCCTATCTCCTATCTTGAGACAAAAGTCTTATTGCTATATAGACTTCGATTATACATATTTCTTATTTCAAGTCGAGTTTATCTCGCTTATCTTTTTCTCGAAATATGTGTTGGTAAGCTTTCGCTTTGGCCAAGTTCATCTTTACAAGTGACGAAAGTCATGTTGATTATTTCAATATCTTGAAAATTGCTTTGATGAAAAATAGTTTGTGAATAACCTCTATTTAACATGCTCTAAGAATGTTTCAATGATTGAAATAAATAGTTTAGAACATGTAACCATCCTTGGATATAAGCATATAATGTGTTCGCGCATTAGTGTATAAGTCCAAAACCGGGAACCAAATGTATGCATACTTGTGTGTGTACTAAATGGTTGATGGAGACTGGGTAAGTATGCGTACCCATACGCATACTTGCAGAAGTTCACGTCCGTGAATTTCTGCTAAGTTAGGAAATCAAAACCAACTCAATCCGGTTACATAAGTATGCGTACCCATACGCATACTGGCGGAAAGTTCACGTCCGTGAATTTCTGCTGAGTTTGGAAACCAAAACAAACTCAAATCCGGTTACTTAAGTACGCATACCCGTACGCATACTTAAGTGTGTTACTTTCTATAATTTGTTTATTCGTGAACTTAAATATATATAAACTAAGGAATGTATGTTTGCATACCATGGCTATAAAGATCATGAATCGATTCGAGTGAATCAAAACCGATTTTGCTTCGATTGTTTCTTGTATACTTCTATAAGATCTAAGCAATTGAACAACTCTTGAACTAGTTCATTTGAGTCATTTGGAATGGTTATGGTGAAGATTGATATAGTTGAAGTGTTCATATGGCTAACCATTTGGTTAACTACTGTTGAACCAACAACTTGTACACGTTTAGGTACGATTACACAAACCTAAATGACGTATAATTCATTTGTGTATAAAAAGCTAAGTTCGATCTAACGGTTGAAAGATATTAGCTTTAATCTAATCAGGTTTTCATCTAACGGTAAATATTGAATGCTTTGTTACCAAGGTAACTTAGATTGCAAACCCTAATTTGAAGACTATATAAAGGAGAACTCTAGCAACTGGGAAAGTTAATCCCCACACCTCCTGTGTGATACTAGTTGTATAAGCTAGAGTCAATTCTCCTTTAACCTTAGGTTTCTACTGAGACCCTGTAGGTAAACGACCTTAAGACTTCATCGGGATTGTGAAGCCAGACCCAACTATTTTCTCTGTAGTTGCGTGATCTGATCTTACTGTTTCTATCGTATTTGAGTACATTCGTAAGATTGGCTTAAGATTAATTTCTCCGATAGGTGATTTGATTTCAACTTTGTTGTAGTAATAGGTTCGTTCAGATTTGTGAAGATTCGAGTTTTTTAAAATTAATAAAAATATACAATAATATTACAATTGGTGCAATAGGTACTGGGACTAAGGATTTAATTTTTAGAGTGAAAATAACCAAGACACTAGATTCCACTATTACACATGAATAAATGATGATAAAAATTCCAAAACTCTAATTATTTTTAAAATCTCTTTTTCTTAATTCACAAATTATCAAGCATATTCTCAAACATTAATTGTATCCCTTAAGCATAGATTATCTAACCAAAGCATAACCTATCTAATTGAATCACAACTAATTAGGAAAAATTATGCAAATAATTAAAATTCTGCAAAACAGTAATTTGAGTGAATTATAAATTTCAAAATTAGAGAAAAGTAAAATAATTACCAATTATTCATGCAACAATAGATTCCTCCATGCCTTGGTTACGCGAGAATTAGCTCATCATTATCATGGAAATATGCTCAAAATTCATCTTTATTAATGCTTAAAAATGGTTCACAAATGATGAAATAGGAGAAAATTGACAAAAACCGGGTTTGTAACACTTCTGTTTGTTACAAACCGAGCTGTTACAGAGAACGATAAAAATGAAGTGTTGTTAACACTGTCGCATTACGACCCTAATCCTTTTGTCGCTGTCACTGTTGAAGAACGACGGTTACCTTGCGTCTAATGTTCTTCGCGTTTATCAGCAGCAGCAGCAGCAGAAACCGAGTTCTGCAACTTGTGATTTCTTCTTCTCTGGCTCTTCTCAGCTCCCCAAACTCTCCACCCCCCTTTCTTGTACCTGTAGAAATCTATTTATACTCCTAATCCTCCTTTAATCCGGCCATATCTCCCAAATAATCTTCATTTATCAATATTATTCTCCACGGCCAAAATTTCCATTTTTTGATCTTCCACGCGTTCTCAGCTGTCAACCTTCGTTATTTATTTTCTTCACGAATCTCTGTAGTGCAACACACTCGAAACTCATGCATTAAACGTCTCAAACTCGTGTCAAATTCACTTGAACCCGTGAAAACTTGTGTCCACTGTTTTGGATTGAAACACGTTATTAAGCCAAATTTGATCGGAAAAAACACCCATACCAGCTTTCTATAGTCATATCACGTCTACCCATTAAGTTTCAGGGATTTAATCTCACTAAATCACGTCCAAAAATCCATCGAAAATCTGACAGTGAAATGAGTTTTTTTTCCCGCCAAAAATATTCTTTCAAACGATGAAGGTGAAGTGCCCTGAATCCAAAACGCGGGTGCCTTTAACAGCTCGGCTGCCTTGGGGGCGCCCTTATCCATTTTCAGGGTGCCTTTAGTAATTTTGGTGGGTGCCTTTAACACTTTTTTCTGGGGTGTTTTCAACATTTTTTCGGGGTTCCTCCGGTGTATTTCTGGGGTGCTTCCGGTGCATTTCTGGGGTGCCTTTAGTACTCTATCCTGGGGTGTAAAGCACAACTTTACGAGCCAATTTCGTCGCAAGAGCTTATTTCTCTAAAAATACCTACAAAGATATAAAACACCATAATAAGTATAAAAATGGGTACTAATAATATATACAATAGAGATGAAAATAGACACATAAATGCGTCTATCAATAGGCAAGATAGAAAAGTAATCACAAACATCTTCGTCTCATCGTTTGTGATTCCACAATATCTTGTTTCGCTAGTCGATTAAGATTATTGTGAGGTGATTGATAATTCTAGGTTGTTCTTCGGGAATATAAGTCCGTGTTATCGATTGGTTCCTGTTCACCTTGATTTATCAAAAGACGGAACAAAACTCGTAGGTATTTCTTTGGGAGACAGATTTATCTATTATTGTAGACTTTTCTGTGTGATACAGATTTGTTTATTAAATTATTCGACTTTGAGTCGTAGAACCTCTTAGTTGTGGGTGAGATAAGCTAAGGGAATCAAGTGCATAGTATCCTGCTGGGATCAGAGATGTAAGGAGCGCAACTGTACCTTGGATCAGTGTGAGATTGATTGGGGTTCAACTACAGTCCAAACTGAAGTTAGTTTGTAGTAGGCTAGTGTCTGTAGCGGCTTAATACAGTGTGTGTTCAATCTGGACTAGGTCCCGGTGTTTTTCTGCATTTGCGGTTTCCTCGTTAACAAAACTTATGGTGTCTGTGTTATTTATTTTCCGCATTATATTTGTTTATATAATTGAAATATCACAGGTTGTGCGTTGAATCAATCAATTGGGAAATCCGACCTTTGGTTGTTGATTGAAATTGATTGATACTTGAACATTCGTCTTTGGTACTGTTCAAGTTAATTTATCTTGTATTCAATTAGACTCACAGATTTCTATTTGCTTGAGTAAGGATTGAATCGAGAAATTGAGATATAACTCTTTGATATACTTTTAATTAAGATTGAGTCTGACTGTCTAGTTGATTCTCTTGAAAGTATATTGGAGTTAGTCCATACATATTGCTAAGCGAGTTATTGGGTGAGGTTGTTGTACCCCCAATTTTTCAATTGGTATCATAGCAGGCAAACACGTTAAAGACCTTATAAGTTTGTGTTTGCAAGCGATCTGACTCTATGGACAGAAGTGTTATCTCTATAAACGTACCATAAGTCTTCGATGGCTCAAATTACTTGTGGTGGGAAATTGCTATGCGTGCCTTTCTTAAAGCGCATGATTTTCAATCATGGGTTTTTGTAGTTAATGGCTATTATGCTCCCGTTGTGGCAGTAGGAGATGCAACCGTTCCTAAAGATATTGGTGCATATGACGCTGCTGAGATACTTGTTGCAAAGCAAAATTCTGACGGTTTGAATGCCATCATACATGCCATTATCCCATATCTTTAGCACCATGTGACTACGTGCACTCGGTCTAAAGATGCTTGGGATATCTTAGAAACCGTATTTGAAGGGAATACCAGTGAAAAGGAAGCCAGTTTTCAAAACCTAAATTCCGATTGGAAAAACCTTCGTATGGCAGATGAAGATTCATTTGATGATTTTAATCACAAAGTGTCTGAAATTGTTAATGCATCCTTTGCATTGGGTAAGACTATTCCTGATAAAGACATTGTGATGAAAATTCTCAGATCGCTTCCATCTAGATACAATTCTAAGAAGCATGCCATCGTTGAAGGAAATAACCTTTATGCTCTTTCCAGAAACACTCTGGCTGGAAGTTAAAGATCTTTGATCATGAGCACATCCAAATATGGGAAGGATGTTGCTTTTAAAGCACAGAAGAACATTAAATTACTTGAGAAAAGTAAAAGTGTTTGCATCTCTGAAGATGATCTCTCTGAGGCTGATTCATCAGAGGAAGATCTTTGCAAGTCAGTCTCGTTGACCACAAGAAAGTTTAGAGATCTTCTATTGAAGAGAAGTAAACGGTTCTCCAGAGACAAACCCAGATCGTCAGTTAAACCTCATAATCGCATTCCTCCTAAAAACAGTTATGCTAACGAGGCTGATGACGAGGATACGCCACAGTGCTTTAAGTGTAAAGGTTTTGGTCATTTTGAAAATGAGTGTCCAAATCGAAAGAAATACACTGGAAACAAAGGTCTTGCTGCAACTCTTGATGAAATATCTAACAACTATGATTCTAATGAAGACGAAAAATCAAGTGTTGCACTTCTTTGTGAAAATATTGATTTTGATAAATGTAGCAATACATACATCAATCTCAATAGTCTTTCAGGAGAAACCTCAACTTTTTTGGAAGAAAAAATTGACCTTTCCGTTGGAAACTCTTTGTCTAATTTTTCAGGTTCTTCCTTGTATCTAGCAGCTTGCACATATCGGATACCTGAATTATATTCCAGGTTGACATGCTCATATTGTTCGCTCAAGGGTCATGAGCTATCAAATTGTTAGTGGTACAAACACAAACTAAGACATGTCAACAAACTTCAACGAAGAGTAAATAGATTAGCAAACAAGCTCAAACTTGTTCAAAAGATCGCAGAGGTATGTAATATTTTATCTTCGTCAAAAAAGTTAGTTTCCAAGGATTTTTCAAGACCACTAGAGAAAAGAGTATGGTCTAAACATTTTGATAAACAGGGTTCTATGAATTCCAATCAAAAGGGATATGATGTACAGATTATTGTTCATCCCAGCACAACTTAAAGTGTGTTGGTTAGTGCATCTTGTCTCATGTGCCTGATTAAAAGAGACAAGATTTTGCACACCTCAGGCTTTAAGAAAAGAAAACTCTTTAGTTGTTTTTTGTCTTTCTTTTGTTTTTGCTCTAAGAGCATTGTAAAGATTGGAATTCATGACGCCTTTCATATCTAATTGATATTGGAAAGGACTTTCCTGTTCAATCAATAAAAGAGGGTTAAAAATGACAATTATTCCTTTTATAGGGTATGAGTTGTGCATACGTGAATCCTTTAAGTGTATAAAGGTTCCGTAACCCTACATTCCTTTTTCCTTCCCTAAAACTCTTTTTATCTTAAGACTGCTTGTTGAGACTCAAGTTGTGATTTCCTCTCACAAACCCGTACGGATATGGATACTCCAAGCATCATGTCTTCTGATGGAAAAGATGTTTATATGATTGTTAAGCCATAAATCACGAAGTAAAAAGAAAGATCTCCGTTACCTCCAACTTAAGAAAAGAAAAAGAAGGAATGTGAGGAAGCCATGAGCTGTTCCTTCAAATTCTCAAAAGTTTTCTGATGTTCTTAAAGAGTTGAAGGAGACAAGAAAGGAGATTCAGCAAATAAAAGATTGTGTTTTGAGAACTCTTGAGATTCAGAAGGCCCTGGTTCGACATCTTCAACCTAGAAGGTTTGTTGGAATTGACTCCTTTCTTCACGAACCATATGCTCCTATGGCGGTTGACGACAAGGAGTTTGGGGATGATAAATAATTTTTCAGAGGTCTCAATGTCTAGGAAAGCTTCTTATGAGAATTTTATTCTTATGTTTCTAAGAAGAATAACTAGAGTTTGGAATAGCCATTATTGTGACTACACATAGCTATGTCCAACGTTTTCATCTTCAATGTTTTTAGATTTATTTGTTTAAATTCTAAAGTTTGTTTGGAAGATGATTTTGCAGTATTAATCTTTATGGTTTTATATATTGCAACTTGTTATGGGATATGTGTGTTTGTGTCCGTGAACTATGATTGTCCCATATGTTGTCAAAAGTTAAGTCTTTCGTATGTCGATATGCAAGTATTGATAAAAGAATGAATGAACTTTTGACAAAAGCAAAAGTTAAGCCTTTTATGTCATTATGCAAATATTGATGAAGAAAGAATGAGCTTTTGTTTACAAAGATTAAGCCTATTATATGTCATTGTGCAAATAGTGATGGAAGATAGAATGAATTTTTGTCTATTCCGCAGTATTGATCTACCCAGATCCATATTTTTTTATGTATATACTGTGCGGCTCCGTAAGTTTTCTTATGTTAAGCATTTTCCAATTGGATAAATCATGGGTTCTCTTGTAGTTAATTTAGTTGAGTATTCCGGTTGAATTAATCATGGGTTCACTTGTGGTTAATTCAATTGAGTATTTTGGATACAAATTCATATTCTTATATGATTTGTTGTTGTCCAAAAAAATCCTTATTTTCTTGTAAAAATAAGGTCGCTCTTGTTGTTCTTTCGGGAATGACATTATATGGGGGAGAGTTCTTATTTGAACTTGTGCTTTATTGCCAAATCTTTGTGAGGAGTGCGGCTGTGGAATATTATAGGAGTTTTCTTGTATCTTTATAAACTCCTTGATGAATGCATTTAGTTTCGGCTATATGATTGCATCTAAAAAGTTGATATGTTCTTTCTTTTGGTCAAGAAATGTCTCTATGGAAATTTCATTAGGATCCCACTAGTTTTCGTACCTTTGCAAATTTTATTGACAAAAAGGGGGAGAATTAATGTGTAGTTCACACTACAAATACATATGGTTTTCGGATCATTATGTAAGGGGGAGTGGTTTCCATGTGAGATGGAGATTGACTAAGGGGGAGTGATACATATCACCATAGTATTGTTGTCGAAGTTGTGATACAATTGAACTTTGATGCTGTGTAATAATACTATGACACTGTGTAACAATGATTGAGAGCTTTTGTTTTCTCATTGTTATGGATACGGATTTTCAACAACGATGATGCTGAACTTACAACTTTTGGAATCATTGGAGTACTTGGAAGTGACGAAGATTTCGAGTAATGTTGAAGAACCAAGGAGATCATGCATGTGGAAGAGAAGCTGCAAAGTTTATTTATTATGTATTCCATATGTATTGATAGATTTGTCACTAAAATTGACAAAGGGGGAGATTGTTAGAGCACTGCTCGGTCGAACTCCTAAGCGTTGCTATCTCAAGCTTGTTGTCAAGTTTAGTTTCCAAAACTATAAGTCTTGATTTCTAGTCTACTTATAGCTAAGTCTCGGACTAGGATAGAAAGTGTAGTTGAGATCTAGACTCCACGACGTTCATTATACAAAGACGAAGAACTACTCAAGGAACTGGTGGAACTTCATCGACTAAAAGGTATGTGGAGACTTGAACTTATCTATCACTCAAAAAGTCTATCTACTCTATCTCCTATCTTGAGACAAAAGTCGTATTGCTATATAGACTTCGATTATACACATTTGCTATTTCGAGCCTAGTTTATCTCGCTTATCTTTTTCTCGAAATATGTGTTGGTAAGCTTTCTCTTTGGACAAGTTCATCTTTACAAGTGACGAAAGTCATGCTGATTATTTCAATATCTTGAAAATTGCTTTGATGAAAAATAGTTTGTGAATAACCTCTATTTAACATGCTCTAAGAATGTTTCAATGATTGAAATAAATAGTTTAGAACATGTAACCATCCTTGGATATAAGCATATAATGTGTTCGCGCATTAGTGTATAAGTCCAAAACCGGGAACCAAATGTATGCATACTTGTGTGTGTACTAAATTGTTGATGGAGACTGGGTAAGTATGCGTACCTGTACGCATACTGGCGGAAGTTCACGTCCATGAATTTCTGCTGAGTTTGGAAATAAAAACCAACTCAATCCGGTTACCTAAGTATGCGTACCCGTACACATACTGGCAGAAAGTTCACGTCCGTGAATTTCTGCTGAGTTTGGAAACCAAAAAAAACTCAAATCCGGTTACTTAAGTACGCATACCCATACGCATACTTAAGTGTGTTACTTTATAAAATTGGTTTATTCGTGAACTTAAATTTATATAAACTAAGGAATGCATATTTGCAAACCATGGCTATAAAGTTCATGAATCGATTCGAGTGAATCAAAACCGATTTTGCTTTGATTGTGTCTTGTATACTTCTTTAAGATCTAAGCAATTGAACAACTCTTGAACTAGTTCATTTGAGTCATTTGGACTAGTTATGGTGAAAATGGATATGGTTGATATGAAAGTGCTCATATGGCTAACCATTTGGTTAACTACTGTTAAACCAACGATTTGTACACGTTTAGGTACGGTTACACAAACCTAAATGACGTATAATTCATTTGTGTATAACAATCTAAGTTCGATCTAACGGTTGAAAGATATTAACTTGAATCTAATCATGTTTTCATCTAACGGTAAATATTGAATGCTTTGTTACCAAGGTAACTTAGATTGCAAACCCTGATTTGTAGACTATATAAAGGAGAACTCTAGCAACTGGGAAAGTTAATCCACACACCTCTTGTGTGATACTAGTTGTATAAGCTAGAGTTGATTCTCCTTTAACCTTAGGTTTCTATCGAGACCCTGTAGGTTAACGACTTGAAGACTTCATTGGGATTGTGAAGCCATACCCAACTATTTTCTCTGTAGTTGCGTGATCTTATCTTGCTTTTTCTATCGTATTTGAGTACATTCGTAAGATTGGCTTGAGATTAATTTCTCCGATAGGCAAGATAGAAAAGTAATCACAAACATCTTCGTCTCATCGTTTATGATTCCACAATATCTTGTTTCGCTAGTCGATTAAGATTATTGTGAGGTAATTGATAATTCTAGGTTGTTCTTCGGGAATATAAGTCCGGGTTATCGATTGGTTCCTGTTCACCTTGATTTATCAAAAGACAGAACAAAACTCGTAGGTATTTCTGTGGGAGACAGATTTATCTATTACTGTAGGTTTTTTTGTGTGATACAGATTTGTTTATTAAAGTCTTCGACTTTTGGTCGTAGCAACTCTTAGTTGTGGGTCAGATAAGCTAAGGGAATCGAGTGCGTAGTATCCTGCTAGGATCAGAGATGTAAGGAGCGCAACTATACCTTGGTTCAGGGTGAGATTGATTGGGGTTCAACTACAGTCCAGACCGAAGTTAGTTTTTAGTGGGCTAGTGTCTGTAGCGGCTTAATACAGTGTGTGTTCAATCTGGACTAGGTCCCGGGGTTTTTATGTATTTGCGGTTTCCTCGTTAACAAAACTTATGGTGTCTGTATTATTTATTTTCCGCATTATATTTTGTTATATAATTGAAATATCACAGGTTGTGCGTTGAATCAATCAATTGGGAAATCCGACCTTTGGTTGTTGATTGAAATTGATTGATACTTGAACATTCGTCTTTGGTACCGTTCAAGTTAATTTCTCTTGTATTCAATTAGACTCGCAGATTTCTATTTGCTTGAGTAAGGATTGAATCGAGAAATTGAGATATAACTCTTTGATATACTTTTTGTTAAGATTGAGTCTGACTGTCTAGTTGATTCTCTTAAAAGTATATTGGAGTTAGTCCATACAGGTTGCTAAGCGAATTATTTGGTGAGGTTGTTATACCCCTACTTTTTCAACTTGACTGCCCAAAAGAGCATCCTCTTTGAAGCTGTGTGAGGATGCTCATAATTCTCAAGAAGTTCTTTTTTCTTGAGAAAGTGGTCTTTGTTGTATTATTATTTTTATTTTTCTTGATCATTTTACTGTTGAGCCCTGCTCCAGTATATTATTACATAATGTAATATTTTATCAATAATTCCTGAGAATAGACTCTTTGTTGCTTACCTTTAAAAAAAAACTTATGTTTTCAAATCATTGACGGGTGGGTTGTTATTCATCAACAATTATCTTATGCTCTTTTGAGCTAAGATCGTATGTCAATATGTTTAGAATTTGTCTTTGATTGTTTTATCAAAAATTCATCTAAATTAAGCTCCATCACCCTCTTGGTTTCGAACCTGGTTCTCAACCATGAGCGTACGTGCACCCGACCCATACCAAATGTAAACGAATACGCCTAGGGTTTTCCTATGATGCACTCATATATATGTATCATAGTTTTCTTCCCTAGATACATACACGTTCCGTAACATTGAAAGTTTTCTGACTCTTTGGCGCACACAATGGATGAATGCAAAAAGGAAAACGAAGTTGAACATGGCAAGGTTATTGAGTTTCACGAGAACCCTGTTTTCATTGATTGTTATCATGTTGTTGATCATGAAAACTCACTTCCAGTTCAGATGTCATCTCAACTGGCAGGAAATCTTCTTCGATATTTATAGGTCGTACATGAACAACTTGGAATTGCAACAAAGAATCTTGAATTTCTGAAAAACGAACTGATGAAAGCACTTGATGAACTTGTTTATGTTCGATCTATGGTTGTTGGTCATGTCTGATGACTCACAGTTGTGTTCTTCATAGGATTTATTTTGACTAGGAAACTTCTTATGAGAATTTATTCTTGTGTTTTAAGAACGATAACTAGGGTTTGGAATAACAATTATTGTGAGTACACATAGCTATTTCCAACGATTTTCATCTTGCAATGTTTTTAGATTTATTTATTTTAAATTCTAAAGTTTATTTGGAAGATGATTTTTCGGTATTAATCTTTATGATTTTATATATTGCAACTTGTTATGGGATATGTGTGTTTGCGTCCGTGAACTATGATTGTCCCATACTTGCTCAAAAGTTAAGTTTATCATATGTCTTTATTGATAAAAGATAGAATGAACTTTTGACAAAAAAAGTTAAGCCTATTATATCATTATGCAAATATTGATGGAAGATAGGATGAACTTTTTTCTACAATGATTAAGACTATCATACGTCTCTATGCAAATATTGATGAAAAATAGAATGAATCTTTGAATATTCCGCAATATTGATCTTTCCCTGATCCATTTCTTGTGAATATACTGTGTGGCTCCGTAAGTTCTCTTATGTTGAGCATTTCCGATTAAATTAATCATGGGTTCTCTTGTGGTTAATTTAATTGAGTATTTTGGATTACGAATTCATGTTTCACGTGATCTGTTAATGTCCAAAGAAATCCTTATTTTCTTGTGAAAAGTAATGTCACTCTTGTTGTTCTTCCGGGAATGACATTTTATGGGGAAGAGTTCTTTTTGAACTTGTTCTTAATTGCCAAATATTTTTGGGGAGTGCGGCTGTGGAATATTATAGGAGTTTTCTTGTATCTTTATAAACTACTTGATGAATACACTAGTTTCGGCTATGTGAAATCATCGAAACAAGTTGATATGTTCTCTTTTAGTCATGAAGTACTCTATGAAAATTTCATTAGGATCCCACTAGTTTTCGTACCTTTGCCAATTTATATTGACAAAAAGGGGGAGAATTAATTTGTAGTTCACACTACAAATACATATGGTTTACGGATCATTATGTAAGGGGGAGTGGTTTTCATGTGAGATGAAGTATTGACTAAGAGGGAGTGATACATATCACCATTGAACTTTGATGCTGTGTAATAATACTATGACACTGTATAACAATGATTGAGAGCAACTGTTTTCTCATTGTTATAGCTACGGATCTTCAACAACTATGATGCTGAGTTGAACACGTTTAGAATCACTAGAGTACTTGGAAGTGACGAAGATTTCGAGTAATGTTGAAGAATCGAGGAGATCAAGCATTTGGATGAGAAGCTATAAAGTTTATTTATTTTGTAATCCATATGTATTGATAGTTTTGTCACTAAAATTGACAAAGGGGGAGATTGTTAGAGCACTGCTCGGTCGAACTCGCAAGCGTTGCTATCTCAAGCTTGTTGTCAAGTTTAGTTGTCAAAACTATAAGTCTTGATTTCTAGTCTACTTATAGATAAGTCTCGGATTAGGATAGAAAGTGTAGTTGAGCATTAGACTTCACGGCGTTCATCGATTGAATACGAAGAACTACTAAGGGGAGCTTGTGGAACTTCATCAACAAAAGGTATGTGGAGACTTGAACTCATCTATCACTCAAAAGTCTATCTACTCTATCTCATATTTGATACAAAAGTCGTATAGCTATATAGACTTCTTTTATACACATTTGATATTTCGAGCTGAGTTTAACTCGCTTACATATTTCTCGAAATATGTGTTGGTAAGCTTTCGCTTTAACCAAGTTCATCTTATATTCTTGACGAAAGTCAAGAGATGATCATGTGAAAATCGCCTGGTAACATCTTACATGATTTGTGTGAGACAGTCATTTGATGTAGACTCGGAATGTTTCGTAGTGATCATTCGATCACTTGAAAATTGCTTTGAAGCTAATAGTTTGTGTAAGACAGCTATTCCCTTCTTCCGAGAATGTTTCAATGATTGAAATGAGAGTTTAGAACAATTGGATTTAAGCATAGTTTGTGTACTTGCACATATGTAATCCATGTCCGGGAACCATGGTATGCATACCCGTATGCGTACCTGTTTTTGAGAAAGTCCGGGAACCTGGTTTGCGAACCGGTACGCGTACTGGCGTAAGGTTCAGGTCCGGGAATTTCTGTTGAGTTTGGAAGTTGCATTGGTATGCGTAATAGTTTGCGTACTGGCGAAACCCAAACTTGGTCCGACTACTTAGGTACGCATACCCGTCCGCATACCTAAGTAGATGATGTTCTAAAATCGGTTTGTTCATGAACTAATACATTTATATAATAAGGAATGCAATCTTTTGCAAACCGTGGCTATAATGTTCATGACTTGATTCGTGTGAATCAAAATCGATTTTGCTTCAATTGTATCTTGTATACTTTTATGAGAATATAAACAATTGAACAACTCTAGAACTAGTTCATTTGAGTCATTTGAACTAGTTATGGTTAAGATGAATAAGGTTGATATGAAAGTGTTCATATGGCTAACTTGGGTTAACTATTGTTGAGCCAACAATGTGTACACGGTTAGGTACGGTTACTCAAACCTAAATGAAGGTACATTTCATTTGTTTATAACAAGCTAAGTTCGATCTAACGGTTGAAAGATATTAGCTTGAGTCAAATTAGGTTTTCATCTAACGGTGAATATTGAATGCTTTGTTACTAAGGTAGCATTGATTGCACTAGTTTCGGCTATGTGAAATCATCGAAACAAGTTGATGTGTTCTCTTTTAGTCATGAAGTATCTCCATGAAAATTTCATTAGGATCCCACTAGTTTTCGTACCTTTGCCAATTTATATTGACAAAAAGGGGGAGAATTAATGTGTAGTTCACACTACAAATACATATTGTTTATGGATCATTATGTAAGGGGGAGTGGTTTTCATGTGAGATGAAGTACTGACTAAGGGGGAGTGATACATATCACCATAGTATTGTTGTCAAAGTTGTGATACAATTGAAATTTGATGCTATGTAATAATACTATGACACTGTATAACAATGATTGAGAGCAACTGTTTTCTCATTGTTATAGCTACGATCTTCAACAACTATGATGCTGAGTTGAACACGTTTAGAATCATTGTAGTACTTGGAAGTGACGAAGATTTCGAGTAATGTTGAAGAACAAAGGAGATCAAACATTTGGATTAGAAGCTACAAAGTTTATTTATTTTGTAATCCATATGTATTGATAGTTTTGTCACTAAAATTGACAAAGGAGGAGATTGTTAGAGCACTGCTCGGTCGAAATCGCAAGCGTTGCTATGTCAAGCTTGTTTGTCAAGTTTAGTGATCAAAACTATAAGTATTGATTTCTAGTCTACTTATAGTAATGTATCGGACTAGGATAGATTGTGTAGTTGAGCTTTAGACTTCACGGCGTTCATCTATTGAAGACGAAGAACTACTAAGGAGAGCTTGTGGAACTTGATCGACAAAAGGTATGTGGAGACTGAAACTCATCAATCACTGATAAAGTCTATTTCTACCTTATCTCCTTCTTGAGAAAAAAGTCGTATTGCTATATAGTATTCGATTATACACATTTGATATTTCGAGCTGAGTTTAA
>JAJJMB010011112.1:4935-41367 GCA_023531105.1 Papaver atlanticum
TTTTACAAGATCAACCACAGTTCTAGCATAACTGCAGCCTGCAGGGAATGTTGCTTGGGAGATTAAATATAATAATTATTATTATCTTCACTTAACTTCAACTTTCACTGTAAAATCCATCTCATCACCAGCAACTAACAGTAACACACCATTACCAGCAGTTGATAGCTTCTGGGAATGGCTCTGCAGTGAAGGACTTGGTTTAATTTTCCCAGAGATACATTATCAAGAATTGAAGTAATTTTAGAAATACCCAAAAAGTTTCGGATTAAATCGGATGTAGTTAATTCTGTAGTGGATTAAAACCTTGGGTTTCTGTTGCTTTGGTTAGGTCTAAGTGGTCTACTTACCTTGAAATTCTTGCAGACACAGCTGATTCTACCATACATTGGTGAGTAAGTTTGTGGGTTGTTATTCTGTTATCCAATTTCTTGCACATTTTTCTGTTAGTGTCTTACCAGTTTTATTTGTTAATAAGTTAAGTATGATGTCCCCAGTGCAGGCTGGAGGAGGAGCTTCCTGAACTTCAAGGTCAGTACAGTTCTTTGATTATATGTTTCAAACATCAACGTTAGCATATTGATATTACTGGCTTCCATGGTTTGCCTGAGTTATATACGTAAGGTCTTAAATAAGCTGTTTAAGATGTATGGGCTATTTGCAGCTCCCCCATTTGACCTGTTTTGCTTAGGAACAGTTTCTTCAGCCAACTATTGGCATTAGATTGCGGCTTATCTGTTTCGTGTGATATAATGAGCTACCTTAATCTCTATGACTTACACTAGTAACCGCTGCCATGGTGGGTGCTGACTTCAGTTTGGACCTTATTCCTAGCTATAATGCAGTGAATTGGAAGACAATACAGTATAGTGAATTTGAGTGAAACTGGAAGACATTGTAGTGAACATATACTTCTTGCTTAGGACACTTTTAGTCATTACAAGGGCCTCCCATGGTGGCCGCCTTTGCCAAACTTTACCTTCGAATCTGAAAACGTAGTGGAAGGTCCTGGTTTATGTAACCAAGGTTCAATTTTCTTGCAGGAACTCAACTATTGAGCACAACCTTGGGTGTGAAAGAAAATGTGCACAGAGAATTTGTCAAGGTCGGAACAGAAGTCAAACTTCCCAACAAGCACCTTTTTCCTTCAATTACATCAGATGACTAAATAGGCAGTCTGCTGGCGATGGGTTCCAAGGAAGGCTATATAGGTAGGCCTGGCTCTCTCACTGCTGTTGAGTGGCTGGATAGGCCGTATTATGGCTTCAAGTAATTTCTAGTCTCAGCCAAAGTCCCTTCCCTATATTTTTATTTTAGAGTGGGGAAGGACTTACATTCACCAAGTCACAAAGCCGAAATCTTACAGCTTTGTTCTAGTAAAGCTTCATTGAGAGTTGATTTAGGGCCATAAGTGATTCATATGGCATCTTTAGTTTTTCAAATGATGCAACTTAATTTCGTAGTTTTTTGTTTCCTTTATGGGGCACTTTGCTTGCAACTGCCCTTTGCTTGCAACTGCCCTTTGCTTTGTAAATATCTTTGCTTTTAAATTCGGACTTAACCAAAAAAAAAACATAAAAAAAACAGATGACTTCTTCTGGGTATTTGGTATAATCAGATCAAGAGCATTTTCACGCCTTCGCGGTCAAGATTTTGATGTTGGAGTCCCTCTAGCCGACTTGGTAAGATCTTTAAAAATCTTTAAATTTCCCCCCTCCTTAGAGCAAATCCTATGGGTAGTGTCACTCTTTTAAATAAAGGAGTGCACTACCAATTTGAGCAGATTAGAGACTGTTATGGGTAGTCTTTGCCCCACTTTTCCCCCAAACCTGTTCATATAATCGTTCATCTGAACGAGTGGTTGGGAGTGTAACATCAGACGGGGGACAAAAATTTGCAATTTTTTGAAGTAAATGGTCCCCCGTCTAGGTTTTTTTTTTTTTTTTGCTTTTTTTTGTTTTGGACGTGGGATTATCCCCATTCTAAATAGTTTTTTTTTTTTACGGGGGACTGTTCCCCGTCTACTTCGATTTTTTTTATAAACGGGAGACTTTCTCCCATGTAGTGTCTATTTCTTATTTGCCCATAGTGGCTTCACTCGTTTATCTGGGCGAGCAGTCTTTCATATGAAAGAGTTAGTCTCCGTTTGGAGACTACCCATAGGATATGCTCTTAAGGCAAGCAAGCTTAATGGAAATCCTTACTCTTTTTTGGTTCACCAAGCGGATTAGTGACTAAAATGTTAGACAAAATAGGGACTGTTTAGTTAAGAAGTATAAATAAGGACTGAAATGCTTAACAAGATAAGAACCTAAAAATAATAATATATGAAATCATTTATTTACAGAAATGTCATTTTTATAAAAATAAAGATAAATATTTTAAAACTTCGTATCTTCCTGATGGTACGTCGGATTTTTGTGAATTTTATATATTTGGAAAGCTCTTTCAATCACCTATGCAACGAGTATAAACAATCATATCAATTTTTTTACTTTTTAATATATTTATAGTTCTCCGAAAAAATAGTTAAGAGCTTATGTACTTTTTATATGTTGCCTATATAATGCTCGAATACTTCACTTAATATACTACTCCCTCCGTCCCACTATTAGTTGACCTGTTTGATTTTAGATTTTGTCTCATTATTAATAGTCGATTTTATATCATTTGATACTCATGTTTATATTCATTACGTAGGTGTTTTATAATGCTTTTCGATGATATAAAATTTACGAATATCCGTTATATAGTTTGAGAGATAAATCATTTCTAAATTATACTACTAGGTCAACTAATAGTGGGACGGAGGTAGTATAAAATTACTTAAAAGAATCTATGGATTTTAGTTTCGATACGAAAGATTACCTCCGTTTCATTAAAAGTGATGCCTGATTTTTTTTTCTTTCCATTTTTACCTAATATTAGGCTAAATTGAAAAGTAAAATGAAGGTACCATATTTCAGAAACCGAATGAAAAATTAATGTTGCCGACGTACATCGCACGTGCTCACTATTTGTATTTTTAATAGAAGTAGAATTTCCTGTAGCTTCTGTTGTTAAGTGAAGAGCTAAGACATCTGAATAGACCTTGATATCCTGGTTACTTTCTCACTGCCTTTGTTATCTCATTGTATCAAGATATACTTTTCTACAAGCAGAAAGAACAAAGACAACCACAAATATATCAAAGTGAGCCCAACACCACTTGATACCATACCTCCCAGCAAGCAAGGACTGAGTCAGCTTATTGCAAGGGCATCCAGTTGCTCAGACAGACCAGCTGGCTCTCAAGCGTATTTGCTACCCACCAACTGCAAGACAACCTGCCACCAAAACCAATTTCATTTGGGTTCAAGGACTTCAATTTTTATTGGTTGGATTTGCTGGAAGCTCCACCGCCATACTAAATCAAGATCAACACGGATGACACAACAACAACAAAAAAGACATCCAAGACTTGCCGGAGCACGCATCATACGCTAGTTCAACTCGTACAACAACTCCAGGGAACCTCACCTTGGTACTCAAAAAACACGATGCAGGAAATCAGACACCTAATGCAACGTATCCCCAACACTAATTTAAGTCATGCAATTCACGAGGCAAACCAAGCAGCTGACGAGCTAGCAAATCAACCTGTTAAACACTGACTCGAGACGCATTGCCGCAACACCATTATTCTCTGCTTTTTTAGTAAGAAAGTAATAATTTATTTTTATGTTTTCTTTTAAATAATATTTTTTGTTCTTTTCTTAATTTTTTTTTTTTTAATAATAAAGTAAATAAACCTCTTGAAAGAAAAAAAATGTGCATAAAGGCGCCTTTATGGGTGCCGTCAGACCCACGAGTTCTCCAAGTCTTACCATTTTACACTTGGCAGAGTTATTTATTGGGGTTTCTGAGATTCTCTTCTGTTTCTTCTTCTTCTGTGAATCGAGTAATTTTAGATGGATTCCGAAGGCAACATCATTTCAGATAACGGAAGGTATACACAGAACCTAACTAAATTCCCATCTGTTCGATTCAATGTTTGTAATCCTTTACATTATTTTAGGTTTCTTCGTTCTAGGGTTTCCAATTGTTCAATAATCATTGCACATGTTTGATCTCAATTTCATGTCTCTATGTTTCAAATTGCATGTTCTTTTCATTATAGGGTTTTGAATTGTTCAACACTCCATGGTTTTTGTTTCAGTTTCATCTCTCAAAATGTTTCAAATTATTACATTATATATACTGGTAACTGATACTGATAATAGTGTCATCTCTTTTTGGTATGGGATAACAGTTACTGCGCAGGCCAATTGTATCGGGAGGTTTTCTTTTCTGATAACTTTTACAAGAGGTTGAGGAAGCAGAAGCAGGCTAAGCTTTCACGTACTTTACACAGACGTACTTACGAGAGGCTGGGTGTCAAAGAACGTCTATACGACGTTGAGATGTACAACAAACTCTCCCGAAAAGGACCTGAAACCACCTCGGATTCGCTTGAACTGCTAAAAGGAAAACTCCCCCGTGTACGGTTATCTAATGTGTCAATATATCCAGTAGTGGTGACAGGAACTGGCAGAGAAATGAGAATTGGCACCCTTGAAGCATATTTGAATGGTTTCCGTTATTCACCTTTCCAGATAGATATCCTGTACAGTAATGTGAAACATGCTTTCTTTCAAGATGGAGAGGAAAATAAAGCTGGAGATGAGACCATCTCCCCGCTCTTCCACTTGCACTTGCACAACCCAATCAAGGTGGGGGAGTCTGGGGACCAAGATGGAAAAGGATATCCAGTTCCGTATGGTGCATACCTCAAGGGGAATGAAGAGATCTGCTCATCATTCATGTAAGTTTGAGGATCTTAATCGAGTTATGCGCAACTTTCTCGCCGAAGTTGATTGTATTTGGAGACGGTTTCCTTACCTTTCATGGACAGAGGTACAAAGGGTTCATGGATTCAAGGGGGAACTTCCCCTGAAAGAACCGCTTGTATTTTGCCTGACTGGATATTGCCTAGTTGATCTCGTAAAAGCACCTTTCCTTATTGTCACACTAGAAGAGGTCGAGATTGCTGGTTTGGTGCTAGTTAAACCTGAGATGACGGTGTTTAACATGACATTTTGTGTTCAATGACTTCGAGCGCGATGTGCTTCAGATATACTCAATTCCTGGAATGAAACTCGACCGCATCAAACAGTTGCTTGATATCAGAAGTGTCAAGTACTAAGAGAACGATAGTCTAGATTTGGATGTTGAAGGGTGGAGGTCCATGTTGGAGAAAATAAGACTTGACCCACAGACATTCATGAAGGAGGGTGGATGGGATAAGTTCAACTCAGGGGAGACTGCTGCTGATTACTCTGACAGCTCGGAGGAGAGTCTTGATTACTCTGACTCGGAGTTTTTTTTATTACAACTCTGACAAGCAATCATCTGACACTGGTCACCCGCACCGCAGAATTGAAAAAACAGAATACTTATTACGCTGATGACAAAGCTTATTACAAAAGTAAGAGAACAGGTGGTGATGTCGGATAGTAGGCAGTAGCTTTCCTCGTCCCAAATATACCACGAAGTTATATAAAGGTTTGGAAGAGGATAGAAAATGAAGTAACTTTTGCATATGCATATGCAAAAGATGTGTTACTGACTTAGCATTGTAACAAGGATTTATTTATTTTTGAAAACGGTAATGATGGTACTCCCTCCGTCAGAGTAAAAGTGATACTTTCACTAATCGATAATGACAATTTCTTCTTTTTGTTGTGTGTGTCTCCCTAATTGTTGTTGATAAAGTTAGAATCTGTTTATTGCACCCCAAAAACATCAAATGGGGATTTCATATCATCACTCCATTACAATACCAAGGTTGAGTATTTACTTCTTCCAATAACAAAAAAAATATGGGTTTGAACCCACGACCTTTCGGACCAGCGCCTTAGACCAACTCGGCCATATCAACAATGTTGTTTACGTCGCAGGTAGATAACAAACAAAATGAGTATAGACTTGATGTTAGCCAACAGGCCAAGAATGGTATCAAATGAAAAAGGAAAATGCTAGAATAGCCAGCCACATACTTGATTATAAAGATATGATAAGTTTCACAAAATTGTAGCGAAGCTCTAAAGCAGTTCTTTTGTAAAGAACCTTACTTTGCAGGCTATCACTTTCGGCCTCACTCTCTTATCAGTGCACATGTACTAACAAAACTCCATGTTCAAATTGAAGAAAAAAAAACGTGCATACAAATCCATAAAAAATGACTTTCCAAACCGAAAATAAACTAACAACCTTCCGGCTTTCATTCTCCTCCAACCGAAGTAAACAAACATTTTTTCACATACGACTCTTTCCGTCCCAAATTAGATGAGCTAGTTGTAATTTGCACAATTCTTTAGGCATAGAGGAAAGGGGAATATGTTTAAGTATTTTTTATAATTATACCCTTGTTGATAATCATTAGTAAAACTTAGAAAGGAGTTATCTCTTAAACTATATACCACGGTTTTTCGTAAACTTTATACCGTTGAAAAGCATTTTAAAACACCTATGTAACGAATATAAACATGGATATCAAATTATACATATTTCTTATAATAACAATAATCAATTAAAATGATAGTTTTAGAAATACCCCTTGATTAGTGAGATAACTCATCTATTTAGGGACAAGATCTAAAACCAACTAGTTCATTTAATTTGGGACAAAAGGAGTATAATTCATAATTGCATAATGTAGATTTATTTCGAAAAGAAAAACTACTACACTACTACCCGAACTTACAGTTGGACAAGGATAGCTATTAGAAATTAGATTGATTCGCAATCTTTTACACGCTAATACGGGGACCATGCATGATTTCTGAACTTATATTATGACTAAATTAGCCAAAAATTAATTGAAGTTTATCAATCCTGTAGTTTAATAATTTTTCAATACTTTGTTGTACACGAATTTTGGTGTTCTTCTATTTTAATATTAGGTATCCTTTTACAAGTAATCATAAAGCCATGCCACTCGTGGACTGTCAATTATTTTATTTTGCGTTGGGAATTAATAATATAACGTATCTTTTTACAAGTAATCATAAAGCTATGCCACTCGTGAACTGTCAATAGTTTTATTTTGCATCGGGAATTAATAAATTTCAGTCAGCATTTTTATAATGCTCTGTCAAGTCTCTACAAGAAATTAACATTTCCTTTTATATATATATATGATTGTTCCAAGTATATTCTTTCTTTTTTTTTCTTGGGAAAAATAATTTTATTGACTCAGAAATGAATTACATTTGTTTAGAGAGGAAATTTGGCTTAATTCCAAACCATTCCCCATTGATCCTGGAAATTCTACAGTGTTTGGCTACAATATCTGCCAAGTGTATAAAACTTCTATTTAAGAATTCAAATCTAATAGAACTAAAGGATTCCATAACTGACTAACAGTCATCTAAAACAGAGACGTTAAACCAACTTAACTGGTTATTATTTAAATTCAAGCAATCTAAAACTACTTTCACATCACTTATAAGACAGACATCGATCTTTCCTTGCGTCTTTGCCCAGAGTACGACTTCTAAAATAGCAAGGCTTTCAGCTTCTTCAGCGTTTCTCGTTAGACCTGAGATGGTCTTGCATCCGAGGAAGTTCCCTACAATATCATTCATGATTAATCCAATACCAGAAAGGTTAGTATCTTTAACAAAGGAAGCATCACAATATACTATAGTACAGAGAACCTAAAATAAAAGAGAACTTCTCTCTGCAAGATTCTGTGATGACACTCACATGCTTTATTGTTAATGTGTAAACCTTTTAGTTTTTCAGTATGGTTAAAAATCATGTCCATTCATCGATCTTCCTGCTACTGGGTTTAAATGGGTTATTACTAATGTGTACTGCCCTTGTGAGTATAATCCAAGAGCTTCTTTTTGGGATGACTTGAACGAAATCAGTCATTGGTGGAGTGGACCATGGTGCGTGGATGGGGATTTTATGTCCATAAGATCAGATGAAGAACGTAATAAGGGTGAAGAAGACAGAAGGAACTCAGATTTCATCAATAATTGTATTCTTCAACAAGAGCTGATTGATCAACCTATTATTGATGGATCGTATACTTGGTCGAACAATCAAGTTGAACCTCTTCTGTGTGGACTTGACAAATTTTTGTTTAACATTGGTTTTGATGATGCGTTTCCAGGTGCGCTTCAACTTGCTCTAACCAGAACAATCTTGGATCATAATCCAGTGTTGGTAATTACTAAACCCTCTGTGAATACCAAGCCGTATTTCAAATTAGAGAGAAGCTGGTTAGATCATAAGAACTTCTATAAAAACGTGGAGAGATGGTGGGGTACAATGATTTTTGAGGGCAGCGCAAGCACTGTGTTTTTTCGCAAGTTGAAAAATCTGAAGTATTTTATCAAAGCTTGGGGACTTCAGGAGTATGGTGGCATCAAGCGTGAAAAGGATTCCTTAACTGAGAAGATAGGTGCTCTAAAGAGGATAGGGATTGGATAGAGAGACAGTACCCGGAGGATGAAGTTTGGAAAGTGGTTAAAAGCATGGGTTTCAATAAAGCTTCGGGTCCGGATGGATTCACTACCGAGTTTTATAAGAAATGCTGGGATATCATCAAAGCTGATTTCATGAGTATGCTCAATGATTTTCATCATTATAGCTATTTGGATTGGAGGTTAAATTGCTCTTTCCTCACTCTCATTCCTAAAATAGAAGATACTTGTACTCCGAAAGACTTCAACCTCTATGTCTTGTTGGTAGTGTTTATAAAATTTTGTCAAAGATACTTGCAGAGAGGATGAAGATTGTCATGCCAAAGTTAATTTCTGATTTTCAAGGTTCTTTTATTCATGAAAAGCAAATTATAGATGGAGTTCTAATCGCTAATGAATGCAGGGATAGCAGAATGAAGGCTAAGAAACTGGGTATGTTGTGCATAATTAATATGGATAAAGCTTTTGATAATATCAATTGGCAATCTCTTTTCCGTATTCTTCAAAAGCATGGATTTGGAGATAAACGGATCTGTTGGATTAAATGGTGTGTTTCTTCGTCCCATCTACCAGTTCTTGTAAATAGCGGTTCTACAGAGAGATTCAACCCATCTAAGGGACTGAGACAAGGTGATTCATTATCTCCATATCTTTTTCTGTTGGTTGGTTAAATTTTATCTAAACTGATGAATGATGCTGTTGAAAGAGGCCAAATTCATGGTTTCAAGGTTGAAGAAATGGGTAGTGTGATTTCTCATCTTCAGTTTGTAGATGATACTCTGATTTTTATAGATGCAAATACAGATGAAGTTACAAGAGTTTTCATCATTTTGTCTATGTTTGAGACCATTACTGGGATGAAACTTAATTTAGATAAAAGTACTATGGTGAGTGTTGGAGCTGATGATATCATTAATAATCTGGCTAAGTAATTGGAATGTAAAATACATACATTGCCAATAAAATATCTCGGAATGCCAATTGGAGCAACTTCAAGAAATACTTCAATTTGGGAGTTGGTGTTAGAGAAAATGGAGCAAAGATTAGCTACTTAGAAGAAGAAGTTTTTGAATAAAGCAGGATGATTGGTGCTCATCAAAAGCTGTTTAGCTAGCTTACCGGTGTATTACTTGTCTCTCTTTCATCTCCCGGTTTCAATTGAGAAGAAGATAATCAAACTGATGCGGAATTTTCTTTGGGGCGCTGTGGAAGGTAAAAGAAAAATGGCTTGGGTAGGGTGGCCAAAAAAATTCCAGACAAAGGAGAAAAGGGGCTTAGGAGTTAATTTTCTTAGAATCACTAATAAATCTTTACTCGCTAAATGAATTTGGAGGTTCACAAAGCAAAAGAAGGCGCTATGGAGGGTTATTATTCAGCAGAAATCTAAGGCCAACAAGGAATTGGTTATGCCATTAGATGATAACACTACACAAGGGAGGAATCTCTGGAAAAACGTGGTCAAGGTGGTACCGGAGATTAACAACATGATAACCTTGAAAATAAGAAATGGAAAGGGTATAAGATTTTGGTAAGATAGGTGGATTGTTGGTGGATGTCTAAAAGACATTTTCCTTGTTATTTACAAAGCCTGCGGACGGAAAGAAGCTACAATTGAAGAGATGATTAAGGATGGAAGCTGGCATGGAGATTTCAGGCATCGTCTTAATGCCAACGAGCAAATGGAGTGGGATTTACTAGGGTGTCATTTTGGAACTGTCCCGCATCTGGTGGAAGGAAAAGACAAGGTGGAATTTCCTGCCAACTTCAGTTGCAAGACTTGCTATGAATTGCTTACGGGTGATGCTCCAGATTGCTCCTTCTCGAAATTCCTATGGAAGAAACACATTCCAGCCAAGGTTAGCTTTCTTTTATGGGTTATATTTCACAATTCGCTTCCCTACACATTCTATGCTTCAACATAGAGGAGTAGAACTACCGAGTCACTCATGTCCTCTCTGTAATGCGACTTTGGAGACAGCCGACCACCTGATGCTTCATTGTAACTTCACATTCCAACTATGAGATTATTTCATAAAATCTCTGCGTGTTTCTTGGCCTATTCCCGGTACGATTGAGCAACTGTTTGAAGCTTGGACATGGAATGTTGCAAGGCAGATGCAAATATATATGGAATATTTTGCATTACGCCATTGGAATGTTTGGAAGGAAAGGAATAGTAGGGTTTTTGGTGTCAGGCCTAAAGATACTATTGAGATTATAATTCTTATCAAGCAAACCATGGTGCTCTGGAGTTGCGATAAAGACACTTTTAAATTCTTAGACAGCAACCAAGTCCTTCATAACTTGGAGCTTTCAATCCATATGTAATTGGCTATGTTCTTGTGTTTTTGCTGAGTTAGTCTTGTTTTTGGATTGAGTTAGTACTGATTTGTTGATGTACTGCCATTGACATTTTCTTTTATTATAAACTTTTCTTTTACGAGAAAAAAAAATCATGTTCATATCACCAATGAGAACCCGAGAAAAATTGGAATTGTTTACTTAGTTAGCTATTTCTTCTAGAAAATCCCAAGCAATGTTTCTATTAATTAGTTAGGAGGGTAAAGGCTTCCATAAAAAAAGTAAGGATTCATTTTTTGATTCAAAAATTAGTTTGAACTATTATGTTTATCGTAATTGAACAATTTCATATGAAACTATCCCAACCTATATATCCATCCACCCGCCCACCTTCGGATGTTAGACTCTTGGAAATGGATTGGACGTGAATGGAAATCTAGTACCCGCCATTTAGATATACCTGATGTGGATAACACTTTCTTTTTTTATTTGATAAATCTCATAAATTTCATTTATGATAAAATAGAAATTGCATGGACTTCGAGAACA
The DNA here is from genome assembly GCA_023531105.1 of Papaver atlanticum. NCBI lineage: Eukaryota > Viridiplantae > Streptophyta > Magnoliopsida > Ranunculales > Papaveraceae > Papaver > Papaver atlanticum. Next base: position 16,302 of record JAJJMB010011112.1, read on the forward strand.
TCAAGATCAAAGATCCAAATACAACTAAAAGGTACTAACAAAGAGTAATCCGTGAAAAGAAATAACGAACTACTAACAAGAGTACCAAGCAATACGAAGATTGGAAGAATGGTTTTGGAATTATAACCCAACCATTTTGATAAGGTTGTTCTTCTTGAAAAAGAGATCTTCTCATAAAAATATGAGAGTAATATGCCCAAAGTCTTGAATCTTGATCACCACACTTGAACTTCCACTCAAAATCTCCATTGAATCACAAAGGAACTCCATTAAACAAAAAGGGTAAAAAAAATCCACAAGAACACCATAAAATCACCTAAAAACTATGGACATTGATGCAAAACCAAAACAAATCTAACAACTCACTATCTAAGAAAATAATAAAAAGTAAAAAAGCCTGCTCAAATCTAGCGCGAAAGGAGCCAGAGAGGAGATTTTTTTGGTGGTAAGCTTTAATGGTGGTGGGAGATTTTTTTGGCTTTTGAGAAGGAGCCAGAGTGACCGCAGAGAAGGAGCCAGAGAGGAGAGAGAAAAAGAGAGATGTGGATAGCCCTAAATCTACCGATTTTACCGGGTTGTTCACCCCTGGTTAGGAATTACGCAAGAGTTTCATTGTGCTGTTATAGCCCGTTAACGTATTTTTCCTTAAATGTTAAGCCCATCTTTTCTATATTAAAGATACGTGCATGCGTCTTTGCACTTGGGGTTCTGAGATTCTTCTTCTGTGAATCGTAAATTTACATGGCTGAAGGCTCTGCCAACATTCCAGATAACAAACGGTATACGCAAAACCTAACTAAATCCTATCTGTTTAGTTTCATGCTTTACATTATTTTAGATTATCTTCATTCTAGGGTTTCCAATAGTTCAGTAATCATGCTCATGTTTGGTCTCAATTTCAGTAATCTGCTGATTGTTCATGTAAGTTTAAGTATCTTAATCGAGTTATGCGCAAGTTTCTCGCTGAAGTTGGTCGTGTTTGGAGACCGTTGCCTAACCTTTTATTGAGAAAGGTACAGAGGGAGAATGGATTTCATGGGCAGCTTCCCCTAAAGGAACCGCGTATATTTTGCCTGACTGGATTTTGCCTAGTTGAGCTTATAAATGCAACCCCCGTTGTTGTCACCCTAGAAGAGGTCGAGATTGCTAGTTTGGTGCTAGTTGAGCCTGAGATGAAGGTATTTAACATGACATTCGTGTTCAAGGACTTCAAGTGCGATGTGCTTCAGATATACTCCATTCCTGCAATGAAACTCGATGGCATCAAACACTCACTTGATATCAGAAGCGTCAAGTACTACCAGGACAATAGGCTTGATTTGAATGTTGAATAAGATAATACTTGACCCACAGACGTTCGTAAAGGAGGGTGGATGGAATAAGTTCAACTCAGGAGAGAGTGCTACTGATTATTACTCTGACAGCTCGGCGGCAAGTGTTGAGAATTACTCTGACTTATCAGGGCTGGATTACGACTCTGACAAGCAATCATCTGATAGAGATCAGGAGTTGGAGTCACCCGCGTATTTGAGTAGTTAGTGGTAAAACAACAATGAGCACTGGAACTGTTTGGCTTTGTTATTGTAGTCCTGACTTTCTAAAAGGCTATTAAACACTGAATAAAGCAGTGACATGTGATTCTCTGTTGAATGTTTTTCAAAGCTGCATCCTTCTTACTCTTATTTGATGTTGATAGGTTCTGTATGTCGCCTTGAACTTTGCTGTATATGAATCCTTGAAAGAGTGGTTGATCGAGACCAAGCCATTAGGACTGGTCGACAACAACTCTGAGCTGGGTATTACCGCGAGGCTCATGTGCAGAGCTGCTGTAAGAACTGTTGGCCAGACAATTGCTTACCCTCTTCGATGTAATTGGCCGAAGGATGATTGGTGGAGGGAGCAGCAAAGCTTCACTTGGATATACTGGCATGTTTGATGCATACAGTAAAACAGTTCGTATTGAGGGTTTTGGATTCTATAAAAACATAAAAATGAAATTGTTGACAGTGGGATTTGAACCCACGCCCTTTCGGACCAGCGCCTTAAGCTGGCGCCTTAGACCAACTCGGCCATATCAACACTGTTGTCTGAATCGCAGGCGCATAAGAAACGTACAAACAAAACGAAGATGCTAACAAAACTCGATGCTCAAATGAAAAAGAACGTGCATCATAAATTGACTAAAAAGAAAAGTTTACAAAATCCAATAAAGCTTTGTCGGATATGAATGCCCTCCTCTACCATCCATATCCCTAAACATACGTCGGCACCGTATACTTTGATAATTTACTCCGCAATCAAATTGGATATTTCGACCAAAAAATCGGAGTTAACTCAGTCATCTTCTTGTTGATAATTTGCTCATCATCTCTCTTCTGATTGTCTTTCTAATCTTTTGCATGTCTTAGACACTTATTAATCTTCACTTTCTTTTAAGAAATCTTTGTTAACTGTGTTCTCCATGTCTGTGTAATAGATTGGTGACGTACTTGGATGGAAGCTTGGGAGGTCGGAGTGGTTTTGCCTGACTAATCTCTGTTCCATTCTCTTCAATTCTATTTATACCCTGATTGTTGTAGATACGAGAAGATCTTATTCATAACTGTCTGAAGATATTCACCTTTTCCCACAATTATTTTAATTATTTATCCCTCTCTCTCACACGCTTATGGAAACCCTCAGACTAAGCAGCCGTAATAGCCTTAAACCTATGATTAGGTGGTGTAGATTTGAGAGTCTTTTGAACAAGTGTTCGACATTCATCCATCATAGATACGGTGTTTTCTTTAATAATCTGGTCAATGGTGGAATTCAGAGTCTCGGTATTTCTTTATATTTTTGATACAAATTATTTGCATTGTTGAGTTTAATTTAAATCTTAAAAAATCCTTCACAAGTTCGAGCAACGAATCCCTCTTTTTACCACTACAACTACAAAACACATCAATTTTTGGCGCCGCCGACGCGGACTTGTTTTTAGGGTTTTAGATTTATTTTTATTTATTTTACGTTTTTGGGTATTTGTCTTTTGTCTACAGGTTTTGGAACGTACAAAGAAAAAATTGAGCCAAGGAGTTTGGTGATTTCGTAAAGACTTGGAGCTAAAGATTAAAGCGAAAAGAACAGAAAAGAAGACAATTTTATTTTAGTTATTTTTATTTTATTTATTTATTTTAGAAAAAAAGAAAAAAAAATGTATTAGGGTTTCTTTATTATTTTGTAATTTTTCTTTTCTTTTTTTTGGACTTTTTGGACTTTGGACATTATTTTAATTTTAATTTTTATATACCCTATGGAAGGGTATCTTTAATTATAAACCGTTTGCAGAGAAGGAGGACAATTACGATATTGTCTCTGCACCTTGGGTTCGTACACTGACACAGGAGTCAGTGGCCCGAGTCGACTACAACCGATTCATCCCCCGTCTGGAACGGGAGGTAAGATTCTGAACACTCGCGAATCCCCTGTCAGCGAGTTACTGTATTCCTTAAGGTGCTTATCTGTTGAGGTTCTGAATACGGACGTTTATTTTCCTAGTAAAGGGCAAGGCCTGGCCATACAAGATAAGGGTTCGGATTTCATCACCGTTCTCTTCTTGCCCGCCTTAGGAAAACAATACCGAACGCGAACCCAAGCTTAAAATTCTGACTAGAACGAGACCGATAGGGTAACGAGCTTGTAGGAAAGTCGTTCAAAAGGATCGTATTGGGTATCTTGTTAGCCTAACTCAAAGTTCAGGAAGATTACTGTAAGTCGATTAGAGCCGCCTTGTAACCCAGGGAAGCGTTGCTAAAGAGGTGGGGGTATCAAAGCTCCTCTGAGCTTCTCCTACTTCTGTTCGACTTACTTTATTCGAATCATCCTATGAGGTTTGCTAAAATTGTACCCAGTTGCCTCTTGGAAGAGTAGAAGCTGGTCTAGAACAATCTAAGTGGAGCCATCATGCTTTTTGTTTGCTAGAAGTTAATAGGTTTGATTTGGTTGGGTCGATCTTGATTTGTGATTGCTTACCCTTCCAATTTAGGAAATTCTTGTGTATGCCTGAACGTAAGAGAGACATCTTAGGTAGATTTGTTAAAAAAAATCTAGCAGTTCTAAGCGTCTCGATTACCTTAATCTAGATAGTCCAATTTTCGGAGAGTCCTTTTTTGAACATTCTCCTGAAGAGAGAATCCCTAATACTCCGATAGTACCAGAAATGGCTACTTTGAAAGCTTTGTTGAATCCGACTAGGACCACTCGTCCCTCGTGTATTAAGCTAGCTGACACAGAAGCCAATTATGAACTTAAACCTGGGACCATACAGATGCTCCCAATCTTTTTAGGGAAATAAAATGAAAACCTTTATTTCCATGTTAGGGATTTTGAAGAAATTTGCAGTACCCTAACAATTAGAGGCTTAGATGATGATGCTTTGAAACTTAGGTTATTTCCTTTTTCCCTGAAAGATAAAGCCAAATCATGGCTGTATAGTTTGACTCCTGAGTCAATCGAAACATATGAACAACTTACATCTTCCTTTTTCAATAAGTTTTTCCCTAGGCATAAAACATCGTCTATTAGGACGCAAATCTGCACATTCTCACAACAAGAGGGAGAATCTTTGTATAGGTATTTGGAAAGGTTCAATGATTTGTTAACACAATGTCCTCACCATGGTTTAAAAAAGGTTAGGCTAGTTCAGATCATTTATGAGGGTTTAGATTATTCCACAATATCCACGGTTGAAGCTTTGTGTACAGGTGGGTTTGAGAACCAAACTGTTGATGCGGCAATGGCATTTTTGAATGAAGCCGCCGAAAAGACCCAGCAATGGGAAAATAGTAGGGAACCCCGGAAAACAATTCTTCTAAACAGAAGGAACGTTAATAGGGTAGAAGGAGGCTCTAAATCAGATGCCAAGATTGCAGCGATAGCTAAAAGGTTAGAAGCTCTAGAAATGGGTCACACTAGTGGTAGATTGGAGCCTTTTTGGGAAGGCCATAATAATGAAGAGAAAGCCAATGCTCTTTATAATAACACTAGACTCGATAATCGTCAGAAATTTGACCCATATTCAGAAACCTATAATCCTGGGTGGAGAAACCATCCAAACCTTTCATGGTCTAAGGGCCAGAGTCAAGGTCAGTTTAGTAATTCGAATGCTCCTCCAAGTTTTAGTTATGCTAAGAATCCTTCGGGACAAGCTCAATTTCAGAATCAGTCGGATAAGAAAATCCTAAGCCTAGAGGAGTCTCTCGTGTTGTTAACTCAGCAAACTGCAAAATTTCAGCAATCAGTAGAACTAAGTCTACAAGCTAGTAACAAGATAGGACAAGAAAATAGTCAAGCTATTTCCAAGTTAAAAACCCAGGTAGGTCTGATAAATGAGTCTTTGAGACAAAAAGGTAGGTTTCCTAGTCAAACACAACCTAACCCTAGAGTAGTTCATGAAGTAGGTACAAAACCATCAAATAATTGAATGCTATTAGAACCCTTAGGAGTGGTAGAGTTGTAGACAATAAGGTAAACATGCCCGAAAGTGAGCAAACTGTAGTTCACCCCTCAGGACCATCCATAGCTGAGGAGACTGATAAAATCTATGATGATGTCAATTCGGTTCCTGAGAGTCCCTATTTTATGCCTAGAGCCCCATTTCTACAGCTACTAGTACCAACAAAGAATGAATCCAACTTTAATGACATTATGGAAGTTTTTAAGAAAGTTACCATAAACCTTCCGTTACTAGAAGCAATTAGGCAACTTCCTTCTTATGCCAAGTTCCTCAAGGATATGTGTACGCGAAAGCGAAAGCTTAGTATCCCTAAAAAAGCCTTTTTAGCCTTTCATGTAAGTTCGATCATTCAGAACACCACAACTCCTAAGTATAAAGACCCAGGTGCCCCTAGCTTGCACGATAGGAAAACACAGGGTAGAAAAAGCTTTACTTGACTTAGGAGCTAGTGTGAACTTACTTCCGTACCATGTGTACTTACAACTGGGACTTGGTGAATTGAAACCCACCAAGATAACACTGCAGTTAGCTGATAGGTCGGTTAAAATTCCTCGTGGTGTGATAGAAGATGTTCTTATTGAGGTCGACAAGTTTATTTATACTGTGGATTTTGTAGTCCTAGATACACAACCTGTCCCTGACCCAGAAAATCAAATACCGGTAATTTTAGGTCGCCCATTTTTAGCCACGTCTAATGCTGTTATCAACTGTAGGACCGGACTTATGAACATATCCTTTGGTAATATGACCACTGAACTAAATGTCTTTAATGTTACTAGACCACCTTCTGATGATTTAGAGGAAGTGAATATGATTAGTACTTTGGTTCAGGATCTAGTTCAGGATAATTGGGACGACACTTTGTTTGGTGATTCTATAGATGAATTTGATGAGACAATTATCTTAGGTAAGATAGATTACCAAACTTTGGAACTAGAAGAAGCTCTCGAATATTTTAAGGACTCTACAAACCCATAAATTCAGTCACTAGTGTTAGGTCTTTCTGTGAGTAATGATGACCCTAAGTTTCGGGGTAGAGAACTGGAAGAAGCTCTTGAGTATTTTAAAGACTCTGAGGATCTGGAAATTCAAGTAATAATTAGAGGTTTGTCTGAGAATACTGACTACCCTAATTTTGGGGGTAGTGATGGTCAAGTATCCTTATTAGAAGTCCCTAACTTGGAACTCGAGTCCAGTGTACCTGAGGTATTACTTGAGTCTGTCCCGACTCCACAACCCGATCCTCCTGATACTGTCCAGGAATTGGGAACTCATAGTTCGGAAAAATATGTTTGTCAAGACACTCACATGAAGCCTAAGAGGGCGTCACAGATAAACCCAGTTGTCTTGCAAGAAAGTTTAGATCAAGTTGTGCTCTGTCTGTTAATTTTTCTAATCCTGTGCAGTTGTCTCATATTAGTGGCAGTGCTATTTGGTTTTGATGACCCACAGTTATTTCGACTGCTGATATATTCTTTGAAAGGTAATTAGCCATTTTATGGTACTTGATGTCTGGCTGAAGACTTTAAACTTAGCACTTCTTGGGAGGTAACCCATGCTCATGCAACACGGTAATATCTTTCCTTAACTCTTTTGCTTCAAATGGTAACAGTTTCTCCTTGTTCATGCTTTTAATTTTATCTTTAGAACATTGAGGATAATGTTAGATTTAAGTTTGGGGGTATGGGAGAAACTTTTTAGTTGCATTATAAACTCCAGAGCCTAGAAATTTATGCCTATTAAGGATGGCACTAACCAATCTAAGTGGATGGAAGCATTTTGGTTTTAGGAGTGAGGAACCAATCTGACTAGATGGAAACATCTATAAGAGTCTATTCATAAAAGCACGGAGCTCAGGTGTTAGAAATAACATGATAGTTTCACCGTATCTCGGAATCATCTTATTACTTCTGTTTTTGTTTTTGCAAATTTTTATGTTGGTGTCTGCTGGGTTGAAATAGAGTGATTGAGTTACTAAAAAAAAAAAAAAAAGACCAGACCAATTAGACCAATCGGAATAAATAACACTTGGATAGCAATATGTGTGTGTTCTCCCTGTCTCCGTCGCCTAAACAAGTGTGGAATGTAGGATCCATGGGAATTACCATGTAATCTGCTGACAAGAAGCATGCGCTTGGATCCAAAAGATCTAATCATGTTGTTAAAAAAAAAAAAAAAAAAAAGATTTATTATAAAGTCGACCACTGGTTCCGTTGTATATGCAAGTTGTGTTGATATTAGTCCAGACCAGTATCTCAATCCACTAGGTCATAGGTTCATCTTGGCATTGAAGTCCATTCGCAACCATCTATTTCTATATCCATCTTCTTAATCTATTCATGTGATTTGTTTGATTCCGGATAATGATGTCCATAGTGCGACTATCTGAGTAGAGCTCTGTCACTTATATATGAATTTTAGTATATTTGAGTGCAAACTCATATACAACAATTGGAATTTCGCATCAGGGTACTTCCTCCCATAATCAATAAGTATACCAACCAAGGAGATTCTTTAGTGCATTCCAAGGTTATGCGTAGATAGCTAGGGTCTGGAGTAAAGGTTTTGTGGGTAAACCTCTGGTAAACCCTCCCGAGACTATAACTCGGCCACTAGGTCCATCTAGGGGTTTAAAGGCTTGTTGCACATGCTAAGTGCAATCGACGATGCCTGCGACAGTGAGTTAGGATTTTATTTTGTAGTTTTGATTTGCTTGGGACTAGCAAATAATAAGTTTGGGGGTATTTGATAGACGCATTTATGTGTCTATTTTCATCTCTTTTGTGTATATTGTTAGTACCCATTTTTATACTTATTATGGTGTTTTATCCCTTTGTAGGTGTTTTCGGAGAAATAGGCTTTTGCGGCAAAATTGTCTCGAAAAGTTGTTAAAGGCTCCTGGGAGGACATTTGCTATTCGGACTCTCACTTTGGATAAGGAGTAACCCATTTCCAAACAGCTACTAAACACAGACCGGGACTGGATAGGGGGAGGTCATCCCCTTCATTTGAATTTCACTTTTGGCGGGAAAAAATAAACCAGCACACCTGCAGATTAAGGTTCAAGATTCAAGCGAGATTTAAAGAGATTCAACTGCATATTTCTTATGGGATGGACCTGTTAGAGCATAAATGGGTTGATGTGTGTGATTGGATCGAGTAGATTGGGCTGTATATCCGTGTTGGAGCGAAACAGAGAAGGTGAAGATATTATCGGAATTTCTGAAGTTCCGGGAAGTGTTGGAGAGGTTTCTTACGTGGAGATGGATTGGGATTCACTTGATGAGTCAGAACAGGGATTGTAGGTGGATCAGATTCGATAAAGTCGTGATATATCTTCGATCAAAGAAAAACAGGGAGTATTTATATTTTCAAGATATTTTCGGTTTATAAAAGAAGTGGGAAGATTCTACGCTAAGATTGCAATGTATTGAGTCCTTATTCAGTCTTGAGAGAGTATATGAGAGGTGGTAGGGTCACAGTTGACGCGTAGAGAAGCTTGGCAGAGAAAGAAAATCCCGGGACTTTTGGACGAAGAAAAAAAAGATAAACCAAGGATTTGTGCGGAAGATTTGGGATTGGATGTGTATATATAGGCTGTTGGGAGTCACAGGAGGAGGAACACTTTAGGAGAAGTTTAGAGCCTTAGAGAAGCGAAAAAAATCAACTGGAGTCGAACGCGTTCTGCTGCTGAAGAAGAAGAAGAAGAAGAACATAAGACCCACAGAGTCAGTCGGAGAAGCAGTCTTATATTCAACTACACAAAGCTCCTGTCGTTCCCGTCTACAGTCACCGAAACCTTCCAGCAACGATTAAGTCTTCTGTTTTAGACTTTCAGCGACTACAGTATACTCTTTTCTCCCTTGTAATCAGTTTTTGAGCTATAAACATGTATTTTAAGAACACGATTAATATGAGGAGCTAAACCCCTTAGCCGAGGCAACGGAGGAAGCCATTGTTTCATGAAAAGTGGTATAATTTTATTTTAATTATTTTTGTAATTTTTTATATGATTATTTGCATAGAACGAATATAGAAAAATTGATTTTTATTGAGTAGTTGTGAGTTGTTTTGATGGAACATGCTAGGTTTTAAAACTTTTGATGTTTCATGCTTTGTGATTACAACTATTACTTCAAAAATCTATTAGAGGCAAATATTAGAACCACTTTAAAGAAAAAAATTGCATGAATATTGATTAGAGTTTATCGATTAATTGGTCAATGGTGGAATCCAGAGTCTCGGTATTTCTTTATATTTTTGATACAAATTATTTGCATTGTTGAGTTTAATTTAAGTCTTAAAAAATCCTTCACAAGTTCGAGCAACGAACCCCTCTTTCTACCACTACAACAACAAAACACATCACTATGGAATATCTCTCTAAATCCTTGGAATTTGCTAAGTCTAACAATTAGATACAAGGAATTTGAATATCTCACAGCTCAACACCAATAAACCATTTGATTTTTGCAGATGATTGTTTATTGTTTTTTCATGCAACTAGTGCTGGCCTTCATAACATTACTGTCATTTTAGAGCAATTTGGGGGTATGTCTTGGCAGATGATCAACTACTCTAAATCTTCGGCATTCATTTGTGGTGATATTTCTAAGGAGGAAAAGCTGGCGATAATTGGAAAATTAGGAGTGTTGAGGGGTGATTTCGGTTTTGGTTCTACCCGTCCTAGCTACACCAAGTGACCTCAGCTTTCTAGTAATAGTAAGAGAAAGAGAGAGTTGCCTTTCCATTGTACCTTGTCTTTCTTTATATAGACTTTCCCAAAAGTCTCTCTTTTTATGACATCATGACACATGTCCTTAACCTATTTAATTACCTCTAATGTCATTCCTTAATATAATCCTTTTCTTATCTCTTAATTCCTCCTTTGTCCTCCCCATCTCATGGACATTTCCTTATTGGACTTAGGCCTAGTCCCCAAGTCTCTACACCTCATATCGGGCCTATCTCCCTTATTAGGGGGCATCCCAGACCCGTCAAGGGTATCATTTTTCATGTATCAACATTAGTCCCCTGACTATTTGGTCAATTGTTAAATGACCCAGTAGTCAAGTTACTTCGCATTTTTCGATTAACACGTGTCGCCAGGAACGGGATGGTTACTTTGTCATTTATGACTGAGTCTGCCTTATATAAGAGTGTCATACTCCCAGTCCGATCATCTGTCCCAAGTTATTTGTTTCCATTTTTGTCTGTTTCTGTCGGATACTTTGCTTAGATGACTCATTCCCTTCACGGATATGTCTTGACTTTGGCGCCTATCCCCGCATTGGTTGCATTGTTCAAGGAAACGGAATTGGCGCCCCTGTTGTTGGTGAAAGTGGAGATTGAGGCGCTTCGTGAGCATAGGCTGGCAAACAGGGATTCCATGCGCGCTCAGTTCACGGAATGTTATGAGGCGTATCAGGCTGCTTAAAGAGCTGAGCCTTCTGGGCATGTGATATCCGTGGTCCAGCACGCTTTCGACGATGTTATTACTGTGCGATATGCCTCTAATTCTCTTCTTATGGAGTCTTCGGTGATGACGGTGACTATTGATCATGCCATCGCCGACTGTCGTTCACGTACCTCTGGTCAGACGACCCTACGGCTTCCCGGATACGCTTTGTATTTAGCGGCCGTTTCGGCGCTTTAAGTTTGTCTTACCCCAGGGATGAACTTGCTCGCTTGTTGGTGTTAAGAGCAGAGGTGGAGATACAAAGGTTCTCAGGATTCGTCAAGACAAGGCGCATAGGGAATGTGATGAGCATGAAGGTACCTTCGCACTCGCTCGGAGCGCGGGTGGCAAGGGTAAAGTCATGCAAGACATTCGTCGGTTGGTAAACGAGGCCAATTGGGAATTATCTCAGGCAAACATCCAGTGTGACGAAGGGCATCTGATGGCGGAAGTCGTGGACATGGACATTGCCCGCTGTCGTGCTCTGATAGTCGATTAGGTTGCGTGTAACTTTGGGACAATTTACCTTTTTTTTTTTTTTTTTTTTTTTGCATCTGCTTTGGGGGTGGTTCTGCCTCTTGTGGACTTTATTTGTCATTTGCATTATTTGCTACTTGTTGCCAGACTTTTCTCCTTATTTATTTTTGTTTCTTTTGTCTCGTGAGTGTTTCTATGCCGGTCTTGGTCATTAATTCCTGAGTCCCCAGGACTCATTTCAAGCCTGCCTTCCCCTTTGAAAGTGCTGGAGAATCGTCTTTCGCGTGTTATCGTTGATGTGGGTTGACACGTATCGTGACATGCATTGGAGAGATATGGACGGTTGTTGCATCGTAAATTGCGTTATTTCCCTTTATATACAACTTCTTTTTTTTAAGTTTGATCACTTGTTTCTTTTTAGCTTCCATTTCCCTTGTTCCCGGTTAACATATCGCTTGCATGGCTAATTCTCTTCACGGCTACGTATTATCCCTGGCGCCTGTTCCTAGGATGGTCTCAGCGAAGTTTAAATGCGATGAATTGAAGCGGCTCCTGCTCGTGAAGGATGAAATCGAAGCGCTCCGAGAACAATGAACAGTGGATAGGGATGCCAAGCGCACGAGTTGTAGGGAACAGAACGAGGCGTACCAAACTGCTCAGCGAAATGACTTATCAGGTCGTGTGCCATCGGAGATCCAGTGTGCGTCGGATAAGGATGTTACCGCTCGTGACGCAGCGAATCAATTATGCGCGGATTCTTTGGTAATGATGGCTACTATAGATCGTGCCATTTCTGATTGCTGTCTCTGGATTTCTGGCCAAGTAGCCCCACCGCTTCTTGGGCATATCCTGACTTTAGCGGCTGCGTCTTCGCTTTTGCCTCATCCCTACCTTGAGGATGAGTTAGCGCGTTTGTTGGTTTTGAGGGAAGAGGCAAGTCTTTTATGGACGCTTAGGTTAATTCGTCAAGATAAAGTACGTAAAGAGTACGATGAGCATGAGGATACCCTCTCGTTTGCTCGCGGGGCCGGAGCTGAAGACAAAATTATTCAGGACATCCACAAGTTAGTGAATGAAGCTGATAAGGATCTTCGCTTGGCTACCGCGCAATGAGATGACGGACGCTTGATGGTGGATGCTTTGGGCGCGGATATTGCTCGTTGCCGGGCTTTAATGGCCGATTAGATTGCGTGCCTTTATTTTAGTACCCCGTTTGTGGCTCCGCTGTTGTTCTTCTTATGCGTTTGCTTTGAAGTATGAATAAATTTTTGCTTTTGAATCAGGATGTTTTGTCCTCCTCCTTTTATCTTCTTTGTCTTTTCTTTATGGGGATGTTGGGTTGGATGAGTGGTGATAGAATGCACTTACTCTCCCTATTATTTAGGAGGATTGGCGCCAACCTACTCCCCCCCTTTTTTTTGGAACAGGTGGGCATGGATGAAACGCGCCTACTCAGCCCTTTCTTTATATCAGAAGGATGCGGTTGGATGGGTGGGCGTTGATGAAACGCACCTACTCCCCCCTTTCTTTTTATCAGAAGGATGCGGTGGGCGTTGATGAAACACGCCTACTCCCCCTTTCTTTTTATCAAAAGGGTGCGGTGGGATGGGTGGGCGTTGATGAAACGCGCCTACTCCCCCTTTCTTGTTATCAGAAGGGTGCAGTTGGATGGGTGGGCGTTGATAAAACGCGCTTACTCCCCCCTTTCTTTTTATCAGAAGGATGCGGTGGGATGGGTGGGAATTGATGAAACGCGCCTACTCCCCCTTTCTTTTTATCAGAAGGATACAGTGGGATGGGTGGGCGTTGATGAAACGCGCCTACTCCCCCCTTTGGTTTTATCAAAAGGATGCGGTGGGATGGGTGGGCGTTGATGAAACGCGCCTACTCCCCCTTTCTTTTTATCAGAAGGATGCGGTTGGATGGGTGGGCGTTGATGAAACGCGCCTACTCCCCCCTTTCTTTTTACCAGAAGGATACGGTTGGATGGGTGGGCGTCGATGGAACACGCCTACTCCCCCTTTCTTTTTATAAGAAGGGTGCGGTTGGATGAGTGGGCGTTGATTAAACACGCCTACTCCTCGGTATTTCCATAGCCTTTCATAGATTTGTCTGCCAACCGGGTGCCTTTGGCATTCCCGTATCCTTTTGTGTATTTGTCATCCTATTGGTCGCCTTTGGAATTCCCATGGCTTTTTGTGAATTTGTCAGCCTATGGGCGCCTTTGGCCTTCCCATGGCCTTTTGTGAATTTGTCAGCCGACCGGGTGCCTTTGGCATTCCCGTAGGTTTTTGTAAATTTGTCAGTTTTTTGGGCGCCTTTGGCATTCCCATGACCTTTTGTGAATTTGTCAGCCTATTGAGTGCCTTTGGCATTCCCATGGCCTTTTGTGAATTTGTCAGCCTATTTGGCGCCTTTGGCGTTCCCATGGCCTTTTGTTAATTTGGCAGCCTATTGGGCGCCTTTGGCGTTCCCGTGGCCTTTTGTGAATTTGTCATCCTATTGGGCGCCTTTGGCATTCCCATGGCCTTTCGTGAATTTGTCAGCCGACCGGGTGCCTTTGGCATTCCCGTAGCCTTTTGTAAATTTCTCTGTCGTTTGGGCGCCTTTGGCATTCCCATGACTCTTGTGAATTTGCACGCCATTGTTGATAACTTACTTTTTATTATTCAGGGCGGGTTCTTATACATTGATCGTTTTTAGGCGTAGAACTTTTTCAACCATTTTCCATTGATGGGCGTTTTGACTTTAGTTTCGTTCATTCGCCTAAGCTTATAGTATCCACTCTCTGCCACCTTCTTTATCTTGAATGGGTCTTCCCAGTTGGCAGCAAACTTCCCGGCACTGGCATTTATTTGCACGTGAGGGGCGATCTTTAAGACCAACTCGTCTACCTTGAAGGTTCTCTCTTTCACGCTCTGGTTGTAATAATTAGCTGTGCGCTTTTTGTAGGCTTCTGCAAATCGTTCCGCTCGTGCTCTTCTTTCTTCTATTGTATCTAAATGGGAGAAATGATTTATCTCATCTGGTGTGGTGTGACTAGCCATTGTTACTCTCGCTGATGGAATCGCTATTTCCGCTGGTAATATCGTGTCTTCCCCATAAACTAGCGAATTAGGCGATGCTCCCGTAGAGCTGCGCTTCGAGATTCTATATGCCCATAATGCGAGTGGTAACTGCTCATGCCATTCTCTATGATGATCATGCACTGTTCTGTTTAAGATCCGGATGAGTGTTTTATTTGTTGCCTCGGCTTTCCCATTCCCCTGGGATAGTAGGGGGTTAATGTGTGTAATCTCGTGTTGTATTGGTGAAGCATATCTATTACATCCTTGTTCACGAATGACTTGGCGTTGTCTTCCCTGATTATCATAGGCACGTCGAACCTGTAGATGATATGTTCTTTGATGAATCCAGCCACAGTTTCTCCTGCGTAGTCTTTGACGGGTATCGCCTCGACCCACTTTGATCCATACTCAGTAGCTGTTATTATGTATTTGTAGCGCTTTGAAGACATTGGGTTAATGGGCCCTATAAGGTCCAGTCCCCAGCTATGGAATGGCCATGGAGTTACTATGCTATGTAATTGGGTGTGCTGCGCCCAAATCAGGGTTCCATGCATTTGACAACTTAGGCACTTTCGGACATGCTCTACAGTATCGCTTTCCATGGTTGGCCAGTAAAATCTGCCTTCCTAGAGTTGTAGGAACAACTTCCGTATTCCTTGGTGCTCAACGTCATGAGACCGAGTCATTACTTCCGTCGCTTTTTGGTCAGAGAAGCATCGTATCGCGGTGTTACTGTAGCTTCTGCGATTAAGGACACCTTCATGCATGAAGAAACGGGTTACCTTCTTTTGGATCCTTAGGGAAGCCTGCCTTTTATTGGGGAGCCTCCCATGTTTGATGAAATCTATGTAAGGTTGCCTCCAATCTGCTCCCTCGACCATGCAGACTTCCACAGGCTGTGTTGGGGCTTGACAATCTGCGCAGCCATCTTGGAGGGTCGCTGCCTGCGCCGACCTGCTTGGCCAATATATTCCTAACCTTTGAAGTTTTCTGTAAATATGAACAACGCCAGTTTGCCCACACGTTTCCGCGTGCAACCTTTGAAGTATGATTTCTGCTTCTCTTTTATTTACACATCTCGCGAGGGACCCTCCAGCAGCTCGATAGTACAAGGCTCCTTTGATTACCACGAATTTCTTTTAGTCTTGAGTAGGTATTACTTGGTCTTCATCCATCCGAGTTAAGTCTTCGATGTAAACTCGCCTCCAATCATATGCCTCCTCGAAGGCTAGGTCTTCTTTCCATGTGATGTGTAGCTCTCTTCTTCTTACCGTGACTATACCCTCTTCTTCGCCATTTAATTGCACCTTGCTTGCCAGTGTTGCTAAGGCATCTGCATGCCGGTTTCCGCTCCTACCCGTATGGTCTAATGTTGACCCAGTTTGGTTCATCAGACTTTGGGCCTCCGCTCGATAAGGTGCTAGGTGCGGCTCTTTGACATGGAAGTCTCCATTCACTTGATTTGTCACCAGTTTTGAGTCGCCCTTGATTTCTATCTTCCCTAAATTGAGCTCCTTCGCCAACCTGAGTCCTAGAATTAGTGCTTCATATTCAGCAACATTATTACTGCACCAAAAATCCAATTTGAATGAATACGAGAGAAAGTCGCCTTGCGTAGCTTCGAACACTACTCCCGCTCCTCCTCCGACGCCATATGATGATCCGTCAAAGAACATGGTCCAAGGTTTGTCGATATCTACGGCTGCCACTTCTCAAGGTATGTACTCGTGTAACTCATCATCTCCTTATCCCGGGAACATAGCTATCAGGTCAGCTATCGCCTATCCCTTTACTGCGCTTGGTCGCTGATATTTGAGCTCGAACTCAGAAAATTGTAGCAACCATCAAGCGGTTCTGCCTGTTAGGACTGGTTTCGAAGCTAGGTAGGCGATTGGGTTTGCCGCGGACACCACAATGGTCTAATGTGTCAGGAGATATGGGCGTAGCTTCTGTGTTGCATATATGAAGTCTAGACATGCTTGTTCTACACGCGGATATCTTAATTCCGTATCTCACGGGACTCTGCTAACGTAGTAGATGGGTGACATCTCGTTCCCCCCCATATCTTGTGTAAGGACTAAGCCTATCGCTGAGCTGGTAAATGTTGTATAGAGATATAGGGGAACTCCTCGTATCGGGGATTTGAGGACCTTAGGGATGACGAGACATTATTTTAGTTTCTCGAACACGGTGCACGGAACTTCTCCCCACACAAAGGATACGTTTTTCTTTAGTAGAGTACGCACTTCTCCCCACAAAAAGGTATCCTGTGTACGCACTTATCCCCATACACATTGGTGATATGTTGATGCTACCACCTTATGGCCTTCCTCCAATTAGCAAACAACAACTCAAAGGTATTTCTGACAGCAACACAAATAAGGCTCTTGATTCCAATGCAAGGAAGCAACATACTTGAATGTTTATAATTGGAGTATTAATTTTTTTTTTCTTCCTCTTCTGTATTTTGAAACCAAGTGTTCATTGACACTAATTTCAGTTATGAATTCGAGTAACAATGAATTTTTATTTGAATTGATGTTAACTTATATAAATTCAGGGTTTGATTTTTGTGTAATTTGTCCAGAGACCGGAAACTATCAGACCATGGTCACCTTAGTGATAATCGCGCTAATCTCAGTGATCAATCGATTCATTCCACGTTACCAGACAGTAATGTTGCACATCCAACTTTGGTAGTTCACCTGATCTGGTACCTGTAGTTACTCCTATTACCATCTAATGCTACACCAGCAACTCCAGTACCTAGTAATCAAGCCATGAGTCAAGAAGACCCGCAAGCTACATCAAGTAAAAGAATTCTCCACCGAATCTTGTAAATCTAATCATACTTAGTTTGTTGTAACCTAGTAAATTTGTTAGGATTTATCTCATCAGTTTCATAAGCTTTATCTTTACTTTAGATAAGTTAGGATTCAGTCAGTTTGGTTATGTACGTATCTATCTCTCTTAATCTTTTCTATTTAAGTCATCAATGAAATGAAAACAACTCACAACATGTGAGAAACACAAAAAACTCCATTCTCTGTCCAAATCCTATTACGGTCCTTCGTTCAATCTTTCAATTACATTACTGGATAAGACACACACACAATTTTCTTAGCCAAGTCCGGAGTAATTACCAGATACATGTACCCATGTCACCCCATGTCTAGCTTTTAAAATATCTTCGTCTTTTCTTCGTTCTTTTCGCTTTGTCTAGCTTTTAATCCCCCAGGTCTTTCGTCTCCAATTCCTTTTTTATTCAAAACCTGCAACAAAAAGACAAATACCCAAGAAATGTAAAAAAGAACAAAAGAATAAAAATCTAAAAACTCTAAATCTAAAAACAAATCCGCGTCGACGGCGCCAAAAAATGATGTGATTTTGAAGTTGTAGTAAAAATGATTCGAACTCTAAGACTTGTGAAGATTCGAGTTTTTAAATTTAATAAAAATATACAATAATATTACAAATGGTGCAAGAGGTACTGGAACTAAGGATTCAGCCAATCTTCATAACATAAGGTTCAATTATTTATTCTCAACAATTTTAGCTCAAGAAATGTAAACATGGACTCTTATTCTTGCCAAGGTAGACTAAAAACATTAGTTATAAATCGTAAGCATGGGACATCAAACATCTAAGCAAACATGACCCATCTAATAAAATAATAACTAATTAATCAAAATCATATTTCAATTAATTTTAGTGCAAAAGTCATAAAAAAGAATAAAATAAATTTACCCATGTATGAAGTTCGGCCTCCTCCGTCGTCCCAGTGTTGGGGTTTAGCTCCTCATATTATAGACACGCTCAAAATTCATCTTTATTAATGCTCAAAAGTGTTTTATAATTGATGAAAAGGAGAAAAAATGGTGAAAATCGGGTTTTGTAACAATTATATTTGTTACAAACCTTTGTTACAAAGAACGATAATTGTAAAGTACTGTTGTTAATGTAGCATATAAGACTGTCCTCGCACTGTCGCGTCCACTGTAGCAGTTGCGACTGTTCTTTGGTGTCTTATGTTCTTAGTGCTCTTGATGCTCATCAGCAGCAGCAGCAGTAGAACCCGAGTTTCTGCAACTCGTGATTTCTCGCTCTTGAGCTCTCCTCAGCTCCCCAAACTCTCCACACCCCTTGTATGGTACTAAGGAAACCTATTTATACCCGAAAGATGCATCGAATCTCCTCCATAACTTCACAAATTCTCGGCAGTGAAATAAAATATTTTCGGATATTTTCTTTCCGGTTTTAGCTCCTTACGCGTTTTATAGCTGAAAACTCTCCTTGTTTAACTCTTACACGCCTATAGCATTCTCCCAGCACATTCCAAACTCTCCCAGCACACTCCAGCAACATCAGACGCGTGAATATCTTCTCCCTTTGCACGTACTCCCCTGTTTTGCTCCATGACACGATTCATCCAATTCTGATCCAAACGAACACCCATACCAGCTTTCTATGGTCATATCACATATACCCATGAAGTTCAGCGATTGAGTCTACCTCTAACCCCTCCAAAATCCGATCGAAATTCTTCCAGTGAAGAGAAACGTTTTCCGGCTAAAATTTATTTTTTGAATTTGAGAAGAAGATGTCCTCCCCCTAATCCTATACTGTGTCCCTTTAGCACTTGTCTTATGGGGTGCAAATAGTAATTTTTGGGCGTAGATAGTAATTTTCCGGGGTTCCTCCGACACATTTTTGGGGTGCTTCCGGTGCATTTATGGGGTGCCTTTAGTACTCTATCCTGGGGTGTAAAACACCACTTTTCGAGCCAATTCGCCGCAAGAGCTTATTTCTCTAAAAATACCTACAAAGACATAAAATAACAAAATAATACAAAATTGGAAACTAACAATATGTACAATTGAGATATATTAGACACAATAATGCGTCTATCAGATAACAACAATGAGAAGGATCCATGAAATTCTTTAACTTCATTATGTTTCACTTGGTTTAGAAACTTAGATTGTGGTTTGAACTCTTACATTATGTTTTGAACTCTTAGATTGTGGTTTTATACTTGTTAAACTTATGTTAATTTTCAGTTTCAGTTGCTTTTGAACTTATTCTTTTTTATGCAGTTTTAGACAATATTAGAGTTTTACTAAGTCGGCATGGTTTGTAAGCTCGATCTTGCCGACCATCCCAGGCTATATGTTATAGTGCTATCAGGGATAGGTAGTCGGAATGGTTTGAAATCTCTACCTTTCCGACTTAAATGTTAGTAGTATAAAAATATTACCTTTTAGGTACAAAGTACAACCCATTGAATGCTCAACGGCTAGAAATTTCAAAATCAAGACATTAAGTGCGTTGTTATTATAAAAGGATTCTCAACTTCATCTTCAACCTTGCATAAAGAATGGAAGTTTCAAGTGCAACACAACCAAATATTTGTAGTCTTTGTACACTAAGTGGTAATGTTGCAAATGATTCTCCCTTTGAAGGAAGCAAATGCACTATTGATGGTTGTAAGGGATTTTTGTTTCTCATGAAAGCTGCAATAGTAGGTGTATATCAGCCGTGAGCTTCAAAATGCACCTGTTGTGGGTTTTTCTATTGGATAGATGAGCGCCTAGCTCCGTATGAAGATGAAGTTGCTAAAATCAACCTTCTACCATGCACAGATCCATGTTGTGACGGTAAGATGAAGCTAATTACCTCTCCTAAAAAATTGTGTACCAGAAAAAAGATACTATCTATGTCCCAAATGTGTTAGGATTAAGTTTTTAAGGTTTGTATGCTCTAATTAAGTTTTTAAGGTTTGTATTCGAATTTAGTCGGCACTATACAAAATTCAAAGCGTGCCGGCGGCTTAACAGTCGGCACTAAACAGATTATTAACCATGCCGACACAAGTATAGTCAGCAGGGTTGTTCTCATCAACCCTGTCGACTACAATGTGTTTTGAACATCCAGGAACAACATTTTTTGTCTGTTTCAGTCGGCAACGTTTTCCTAATAAATCCTGCCGACTACAAATTAGTCGGCGCTGTTGGAAGACAATAACCTTGCCGACTGTCCCAGTCCTTTTTTCCTATGCTGTCATGCATGTACAGTCGGCAACCTGACTAAATCAAAACCTACCGACCCTGGGATAGTCGGCAAGGTAGTGTGATAAATACAATGCCGACCAAAGGAGTTGACACCGAAAAAAGCACATCCATTTCATTCATTTGTAGTACTCCAAAGTACATTACACAAAACACGAATGCAAAAAGTACTCCAAAAAGATTTCTTATTCCCTAATCATAATCACTCATCACTCAAATCTATTGGAGGGAGTTCATTCAAATCTATTGAACCTCCTTTAGTAAAATCTATGGCACATTCCTTAGACTCATCTAAAGCATTCCAAAGGTGCATGTTGTCCTCATAAAGTTTCATCCATTCCTTGCTCTTGTTGAATATGAACTTTTCCCAAAAAACTAAACCTACAAAGAGGAGGTAATGGACATTCCTTGTTGAGTTGTAGACCAATAAAATAATTAGTATCCACCAAAGCTATAACAATTCTTCTATACTTGAGCTCCTCTACATAAACCGCGTGCTTCGGTGAAAATGCTACACATAGTCCTTTACTAAAAAAATGTACTACGCATGACCACGTATCCGCCAATAGATGGCCACACTCTGGCATTCTCATCCAATGCTCCCATTTGATTGGTGCATTTCCCTCCGGGCCTTTAACACTATTAAACAATTCTTTAAAAGTCGCTTCTTTGTCCTCCATCGAACCTTCTAGCATCATTGAGATATAAAACTCCTTGTCATTTTCTAGTCGGGCGACCATCTTCTTTCTTAATTGGGTGAGATTCTCCTCAACCGCTCCACATAGGTGTCCCAATTGTTCGGAGGCAACGTGAAACCCACAATTTCCATCCTTTGGGACGTTGTCGGTACTAATAACGAACTCTCGAATAATTTGAGGGAGTTGTACGCGATACTCTTCCAATACCGGTTTTACTACCTTCCTCGGACAACCTCTTTTCTTCACAACATCTCCTTCACTTGCTTGACTCTCAAGAGGTGGAGTGTCATTTGGATTCAAGTTTGAAATGGTTTGTGTAATTGTTTTTTTCCTCGGATGACCCCTTTTCTTTACAACAACTTCCACACTTGCTTGACTCTCAAGAGGTGGAGCGCTATTTGGATTCAAGTTTGAAACGGTTGGTGTTTCTTTCCTCGGACAACCTCTTTTCTTTTTAGCCGGCTCTTCTTTATATTCCGCCTCGGTATAATCATGTCCGGATGGATCACATTTTGTACTCAAATAATCTTTAATTTGTTGTCTTTCTTCCTCCCTCGTCTTTGTGGTAGGTGGTCTACCCGTTGGATCTTTTTTCCCCGGTCCTTGAGGTTCTTCCATAAAAGGGTAAACAATCGGCATCAACTTGTGCTTCATAGTTTGTTTGTCATACCTATTCAACGTGGGGTACTTATCGAGGATTATTCTCCCGAGTTCCATGTCGCCAAACTCTTCACCGGGATCTTCTCTTGGAGCCGGTTTGAAAGATAGTTGCTTCCAATAAGGATCAATATCTTCAATCGGAATCGGAGTTTTATACCTACCAAGCATATGATGACATGGAAGTCCGATAGGCTTCATTATCTTACACTTACAAGGAGTGCTCGGGTCGTCATACTTTTGATACAACTTGAGATGTTTCATCATGAAACGTATTGCCCAATGAGAGACATTGCAATGTATTCCATCAAGCAACCAATTATCCTCCTTAAACTCCTCCAACTTCCGGAACCTACTTTATTTGAATTGCTTTCTTATCTTGTTGATATAATTATTAGTGTACTTGTGGATAGCATGTTGCACCGTCACAATCCCATTCTGACTCGTGAAAAGTAGAATTCTTAGTCTCCCATGAGCTTGCTCTACCATACTTGTGGACTCAAGTTTTAAATGTTTATAGTCATAAGTAAAGGCAAACACAAACCTATTTTTGTATGGCGTCAACCATTGTCTCTTGCAATATTCCACTACTTTGGGGTAATTAGTACCCCAATCATCCTCGAACTCCTTTAAGTTTATCTCATATCTTGCCACACTCATCGACCAAACCAACTTATCCAACGCTTTCATGAATAACCCAAACTTGATCTCACCTTCTTTCCATTCTTCGTGTTCTTTCTTCTTCTCTTCCTCTCTTTCCTCTTTAGTTAGTTTACTAAGACGTTCATCTTCCTCCGTTTCACGTTTAGTACCTTTCTTTGCCTTTTCCTTTTGGATATGATTCCTACAATTCTTTCTAAGATTGCATTGTATATGCCAAGTGCAAATAAAATTTTGTGCATTGGGAAAAACTATCCTCACGGCGTTCATTATTGATTGCTCATTGTCGGTCACTACAACCCCGGGAGTTTCGTCTTCATGGTAGAGAAGCTTCAAAGTTTCCAATGCCCAAATATAGCTATCATCCTTCTCACGATCCATAAAACACCATGCCACCGTGAACAAGTGCTTATCCGAGGTTTGTCCTACAATGTTCAACAAAGGCATATTGTACCTATTCGT
This sequence comes from Papaver atlanticum, assembly GCA_023531105.1. Taxonomy (NCBI): domain Eukaryota; kingdom Viridiplantae; phylum Streptophyta; class Magnoliopsida; order Ranunculales; family Papaveraceae; genus Papaver; species Papaver atlanticum. Next base: position 39,344 of record JAJJMB010011112.1, read on the forward strand.
CTTATAAGTAAAATCCATGAACAAAACTTTGTAAAAGCACCACGCCAATTGAATCATATCGGGATGCGCAAGAAAAATACGATCCACCTTCCTCTTCGTTGACTCATGGTGTCTCACCGTGTAGTTGTATTTGTGTGCCAACCATTGTGATTCTTCCATTACCTTTCTTCCATCCCATTCAATTATTTTGATAGTTTCCTTGGTCTCACAAATTGTAGACATTGAAGAAAGGTTATGTGGGTCATCCCTCTTAAACTTACTAAGGAGCTTGCTTGGTTTAATTCCCCAACTTGTTCTTACTTATTCAAACTCGTGCGGTTTCAACTTGGCAGTGCCCAACAAGACTTTTCGGATCTCTATGGATATGCCAACCAACATCAACTCTATTCATTCTCCACATGTGATCGGTGTGTTCGTTCCTCCAAAAAATAATCTTGAATGGGCATCCACACTTCTTTGACTTCGTCTTGTACACCCTAGTCGTCTTCTTATAACACACATAACCCTTTCTCTTATGACTTGCGTCCGGCGACCCACTACACTCGCATACCATTTCAAACCGCGAATCTTTTTGTTGTGTGTTTTTAACTAGAATGCACATCTTCTCTTTTGCTTTCTCAATAACCCACTTGACCGCGTTGCCCTTTTCCTTCCATTCCAAATCATTAGCATAATGTGCGGAAGTATCAGAACCCCTAACATTGTGAGCTTGAGGCTGATCCGTCATCGGTACCAATGCAATCTACAAAACATCACAAGTTAGGTGATATGTACTATAATAGTCGGCAGGGTCGATATAAAAAACAACACCGACTAAAGAACAGCGGGCATGGTAGAAAAATAAAACAGTGCCGACCAAATTATAGTCGGCAGGGTATACATATCCACTACAGTGCCGGCTTAAGCATGTTTTAAATCCGTCTCCTGTGCTGCAAAAATTCTTGTAGTCGGCAGTTTCATATTTTAGACCTTACGACTAAACACTTCTCATGAAAATTTGGAGCACTTGGTACTATATACCACGCCGGCGCTTACAGTCGGCATGATCGATAATCGTCGACCTTGCCGATACTGGGCAGCAAAAATGAAAGAAAAAAAAGAAAAATCGATCATTTGCATGAAAAAATCACAATCTTCACCACGTAAGTTGTCTACCTGATTACTTGCAGCTCCATTCTCTTCTTTTGGGTCATTGGATTCTATGTTTGGCTCAAGACATTCATCACTTCCATACCCATCTTGAGTTTGAGGAAAATAAAAGCGAGGATCATGCATATAATCCATTTGATAATGATTTGGTAGATCATCATACAAGTACTCATCTGTAGGAGGAAAATTAGAAGACTCCCCCACTTCAAAATCAGGATTAGAATCACTAGTCTCACTCATATCACAAATTTCTCAAAAACCCTAACTTTTCCCCCCAAAAAACTTCCTCTACTACTTCATACTCTTTCTTACTCTCAATTAATTCCAAATCCACTCATATAAATCAACTAACTAATCTAACTAATCTAACTAATCTAATCATTCTAATTAAATTAGTGTTAATCATTACAGGGGTAATTTAACCATTTAGAAAAATCATGGTTAAGGGGTGGCTTCTTTTACTTCAAATTGACCTAGTTTTTGTCTCATTAGGTATACCCAATTAATCGGGGTATACCCCAATCAAGCAGGTAATTAATTTCTCCATACAGATTGGGATTTATGTTTTTGTTTTCATAATTTTGTGTTCCTTCTGGTACAGAGAAAGACAGACTAGTCTATAGGATGTTTATGTTGGGTAATTCAATGTAACAGATCAGATAACAATTTTATTACCTGTATACCTTGTATATTATTAAGCCTAAAGATAGATATAGTGATGGGATTGTTATTTTTGTTTCTAGAAAAAGACATCTAAAATTAATGTATCTTTCAAATTTGACTTGAAGCCAATGACCATCACTTTTGGTTATTGCGCACATACCAAGCATATATACGAAATGTGATAGGTTAAGATTTTTGTGGACACTTCAATG
>JAJJMB010011112.1:66367-157783 GCA_023531105.1 Papaver atlanticum
AAAAAAAAATAAAAAATCATCCCCAACTCTGCACTGATCTATCTTTAGGCTTAATAATATACAAGGTAGACGGGTAATAAATAATTTATATCCGTTACCACATAAAATTATTGTTAATCATACTCCGTAGTCCGTACTAGAAAAAATAAAATTGTTATCCGATCTGTTACATTGAATTACCTAACATAAACATCCGACAATACATAAACATGCAAATGGATTATATGCATGATCCTCACTTTTATTTTCCTCAAACTCAAGATGGGTATGGAAGTGATGAATGTCTTGAGCCAAACGTAGAATCCAATGACCCAGAAGAAGATAATGGAGCTGCAAGTAATCAGGTAGACAACTTACCTGGTGAAGATTGTGATTTTTCCATGCAAATGATCGATTTTGCTTTTTTTTCTTTCAGTTTTGCTGCCCAGTATCGGCAAGGTCGACGATTATCGATCATGCCGACAGTAAGCGCCGGCGTGGTATATATTACCAAGTGCTCCGACTTTTCATGAGCAGTGTTTAGTCGGCAAGGTCTAAAATATGAAACTGCCGACTACAAGAATTTTTGCAGCACAGGAGACGGATTTGAAACATGCTTAAGCCGGCACTGTAGTGGATACATATACCCTGCCGACTATAGTTTGGTCGGCGCTGTCTTATTTTTCTACCATGCCGGCTGTTCTTTAGTAGGTGTTGTTTTTTATATCGACCCTGCAGACTATTGTAGTACATATCAACTAACTTGTGATGTTTTGTAGATTGCATTGGTACCGATGACAGATCAGCCTCAATCTCACAATGTTAGGGGTCCTGATACTTCCGCACATTATGCTAATGATTTGGAATGGAAGGAAAAAGACGACGCGGTCAAGTGGGTTATTGAGAAAGAAAAAGAGAAGATGTGCGTTCTAGTTAAAAACACCCAACAAAAAGATTCACGGTTTGAAATGATATGCGAGTGTAGTGGGTCGACGGACGCAAGTAACAAGAGAAAGGGTTATGTGTATGATAAGAAGACGACTAGGGTGTACAAGACAAAGTCAAAGAAGTGTGGATTCCCATTCAAGATTATTTTTTGGAGGAACGAACAAACCGATCACATGTGGATAATGAATAGAGTTGATGTTGGTTGGCATAACAATAAAGATCCGGAAAGTCTTGTTGGGCACTGCCAAGTATCAAAGTTGAAACCGCACGAGTTCGAACAAGTAAGAACAAGTTGGGAAATTAAACCAAGCAAGCTCCTTTGTAAGTTCAAGAGGGACGACCCGCATAACCTTTCTTCATTGTCTACAATTTATGCGGCCAAGGCAACTATCAAAAGAATTGAATGGGATGGAAGAAAGGTAATGGAAGAATCACAATGGTTGGCACACAAATACAACTACACGGTGAGACACTATGAGTCATCGGAGGGGAAGGTGGATCGTATTTTTCTTGCGCATCCCGATATGATTCAATTGGCACGGTGCTTTTACCAAGTTTTGTTCATGGATTGTACTTATAAGACGAATAGGTACAACATGCCTTTGTTGAACATTGTAGGACAAACCTCGGATAAGCAATCGTTCACGGTGGCATGGTGTTTTATGGACCGTGAGAAGGATGATAGCTATATTTGGGTATTGGAAACTTTGAAGCTTCTCTACCACGAACACGAAACTCCCGGGGTTGTAGTGACCGACAATGAGCAATCAATAATGAACGCCGTGAGGATAGTTTTTCTCAATGCACAAAATTTTCTTTGCACTTGGCATATACAATGCAATCTTAGAAAGAATTATAGGAATCATATCCAAAAGCCAAAGGCAAAGAAAGGTACTAAACGTGAAAAGGAGGAAGATGAACGTCTTAGTAAACTAACTAAAGAGGAGAGAAAGGAAGAGAAGAAGAAAGAAGACGAAAAATGGAAATAAGGTGAGATCAAGTTTGGGTTATTCATGAAAGCGTCGGATAAGTTGGTTTGGTCGATGAGTGTGGAAAGATATGAGATAAAATTGAAGGATTGTGATGGTGCAACATGCTATCCATGAGTACACTAATAATGATATCAACAAGATAAGAAAGCAATTCAAAGAAAGTAGGTTCCGGAAGTTGAAGGAGTTTAAGGAGGATAATCGGTTGCTTGATGGAATACATTGCAATGTCTCTCATTGGGCAATATGTTTCATGATGAAACATCTCAAGTTGTATCAAAAGTATGACGACCCGAGCACTCCTTGTAAGTGTAGGATACTGAAGGCTATCGGACTTCCATGTCATCATATGCTTGGTAGGTATAAAACTACGATTCCGATTAGAGATATTGATCCTTATTGGAAGAAACTATCTTTCAAACCGGCTCCAAGAGAAGATCCCGGTGAAGAGTTTGGTGACATGGAACTTGGGAGAATAATCCTCGATAAGTACCCCACGTTGAATAGGTTAGACAAACAAACTATGAAGCACAAGTTGATTCCGATTGTTTACCCTTTTATGGAAGAACTTCAAGAACCGGGGAAACAAGATCCAACGGGTAGACCACCTACCACAAAGACGAGGGCGGAAGAAAGACAACAAATTAAAGATTATTTGAGTACAAAATGTGATCCATCCGGACAAGATTATACCGAGGCGGAATATAAAGAAGAGCCGGCTAAAAAGAAAAGAGTTCGTCCGAGGAAAGAAACAGCTACACCAACTGTTTCAAACTTGAATCAAAATAGCGCTCCACCTCTTGAGAGTCAAGAAAGTGTGGAAGTTGTTGTAAAGAAAAGTGGTCATCCAAGGAAAAAAAACAACTACACAAACCGTTTCAAACTTGAATCCAAATGACACTCCACCTTTTGAGAGTCAAGCAAGTGAAGGAGATGTTGTGAAGAAAATAGGTTGTCCGAGGAAGGTAGTAAAACTGGTATTGGAAGAGTATCATGTACAACTCCCTCAAATTATTCGAGAGTTCGTTATTAGTACCGATGACGTCCCAAAGGATGGAAATTGTGGGTTTCACGTTGCCTCCCAACAATTGGGACACCTAGGTTAAGCAGTTGAGGATAATCTCACCCAATGTCAATACATAAGAAAGAAGATGGCCGCCCGACTACAAAATGACAAGGATTTTTATATCTCAATGATGCTAGAAGGTTCGATGGAGGACAAAGAAGCGACTTTTAAAAAATTGCTTACTAGTGTTAAAGGCCCGTAGGGAAATGCACCGATCAAATGAGAGCATTGGATAAGAATGCCAGAGTGTGGCCATCTATTGGCGGATACGTGGTCATGCGTAGTACATTATTTTAGTAAAGAACTATGTGTAACATTTGCACCGAAGCATGCGGTTTGTGTGGAGCAGCTCAAGTATAAAAGAATTGTTATGGCTTTGGTGGATACTAATCATTTTATTGGTCTACAACTCAACAAGGAATGTCCATTACCTCCTCTTTATAGGTTTAGTTTTTTGGGAAAAGTTCATAATCAACAGGAGCAAGGAATGGATGAAATTTTATGAGGACAACATGCACCTTTGGAATGCTTTAGATGAGTCTAAGGAATGTCCCATAGATTTGACTAAAGGAGGTTCAATAAATTTGAATGAACTCCCTCCAATAGATTTGAGTGATGAGTGATTATGATTAGGGAATAAGAAATCTTTTTGGAGTACTTTTGTAATCGCATTCGTGTTTTGTGTAATGTACTTTGGAGTACTACAAATGAATGAAATGGATGTGTTTTTTTTTGGTGTCAACTCCTTTGGTCGGCATTGTATTTATCAAACTACCTTGCCGACTGTCCCAGGGTCGGCAGGTTTTGATTTAGTCAGGTTGTCGACTGTACATGCATGACAGCATAGGAAAAAAGGAATGGGACAGTCGGCAAGGTTATTGTCCTCCAACAGCACCGACTAATTTGTAGTCGGCAGGATTTATTAGGAAAACGTTGCCGACTGAAACAGACAAAAAATGTTGTTCCTGGATTTTCAAAACACATTGTAGTCGGCAGGGTTGATGAGAACAACCCTGCCGACTATACTTACGTCAGCATGGTTAATAATCTGTTTAGTGCCGACTGTTAAACCGCCGGCATGCTTTGAATTTTGTATAGTGCCGACTAAATTCGAATACAAACCTTAAAAACTTAATTAGAGCATACAAACCTTAAAAACTTAACCCTAACACATTTGGCACATAGATAGTATCTTTTTTCCGGTACATAATTTTTTAGGAGAGGTAATTAGCTTCATCTTACCGTTGCAACATGGGTTTGTGCATGGTAGAAGGTTGATTTTAGCAACTTCATCTTCATATGTAGTTAGGCGCTCATCTATCCAATAGAAAAAGCCACAGCAGGTGCATTTTGAAGCTCACGGCTGATATACACCTCCTATTGCAGCTTTCATGAGAAACAAAAATCCCTTACAACCATCAATAGTGCATTTGCTTCCTTCAAAGGGAGAATCATTTGCAACATGACCACTTAGTGTACAAAGACTACAAATATTTGGTCGTGTTGCACTTGAAACTTCCATTCTTTATGCAAGGTTGAAGATGAAGTTGAGAATTCTTTTATAAGAACAACACACTTAATGTCTTGATTTTGAAATTTCTAGCCGTTGAGCATTCAATGGGTTTTACTTTGTACCTAAAAGGTAATATTTTTATACTACTAACATTTAAGTCGGCAAGGTAGAGATTTCAAACCATGCCGACTACCTATCCCTGATAGCACTATAGCATATATCCTGGGATGGTCGGCAAGGTCGAGCTTACAAACCATGCCGACTTAGTAAAACTCTAATATTGTTTAAAACTGCATAAAAAAAAATAAGTTCTAAAGCAACTGAAACTGAAAATTAACATAAGTTTAACAAGTCTAAAACCACAATCTAAGAGTTCAAAACATAATGTAAGAGTTCAAACCACAATCTAAGTTTCTAAACCAAGTGAAACATAAATGAAGTTAAAGAATTTCATGGATCCTTCTCGTTGTTGTAATCTTCCTCCACATCACTAGCTTTTTCACCAGCATCAGCTTTTGCTTTTCCCTTCACTGGACCTATGTAGTCACCAGCCTCATTGTAATAGGGGTTCACTCCAGAAAAGTCAGATGTCTTGAAAAAAGTTCTTGTATCAAGCTCCTCTTCTTCCTCCTCTGATGATGTGCATTCTTCTTAGTTGAGGGGATTGCTAGGACTGTTCATAAACCTTAGGAATTCTTCAAGATCTTTCTTACAGGGCATTTCTCTTCAGTTTCATCTTTAGGATCTTCTAAATTGGGATAAATCTTGTCAATAAATTCTAATAGCTCTTCTGCATTGTTAACAAGACAAGGTATATCTTCTATTTTTTCCTATGGGAATCTAAACAATGCATAAATAAAAGATATGAAAATTATACACATTGAAACATGGTTCTGGTCAGATGGTCGGCAAGGTCGAGAATCTAAACATTGCCGACTAATACTTAGTCGGCATGGTTGTAATCATCTACTGCGCCGACTAACACACAGTCGGTAGGGTCCTATTCAAGAAAATTGCCAACTGTTAACTTAGGAAATTAAGGTTTCTGTGACATACGGTCGGAACGGTACAAGTCTAAGAATATGCCGACTAGCAAAAGGTCGGCAAGGTTGGTTATTGATTACCATGCCGGCCCTGGTTAATGTTTCACAGTCGCCATGGCTGTTATGAAAATTCGGCATGATCTTCATGTTATGACCCTACCGACTAACACTAAAATTCTAAGGCCGACATCCTATTTTTTTAAAAGCTCTGCCGACTAAAAACCCTGAAAATCATCATTTTCGATTTCTAACCTAATATAACAATCAAAAAACACAAAACAATAATGGGTTTGATAGAAGAAACAAAACAAAAGCCCTTTTTTGTACCATTTTCACTTAAAATATATATGTTTGAAAGGTCATGTACATGTGAAAGTATCGCCTTATCAAATCTAGACAATTCAGATACTACAGGACTGTTGCTCGGCTAAAGCAACTGTTTTATTTCCATTTTGGTGATTTAGAGAGAGCTAGATATGCAGTGTTTCAGCACTATATTTGAGATCAAATTTTTTGGTCAAAGTTTGTTTTTTCAGTACTAGTGGTAGATATGTAGCTAGAGAGAAAAGACACTCCTACTACACATGACTTAACATCCAAACACAACATATATGAAAAGAGAGAAAAATAGTTGATTAAGCACAGCACATAGTAAGAGGTTACATGATAAGACCAGTAGATTTATCAATATCACTTTGATCAGTCTGGTTGATATTTGATTTGTCTATTGACAAAACTACTTACGCTGTTACGCATACATAATGTTTTTTAACTATAATAATTAAGAAGATTCAAAAAGGAGAAATGATCCTTAGCTTGATATGCCATATGATAAGCATTAACTTTGCTAGATATGATTGAGAGAGACACTACTGCTTGCTAAATACAGCAAGTACTTGCAGCTAGACATGAGAGAAAGAGACTACTTGCTAGAAGAGACTGAATCAAATCGTCGATTTTGACGTTTACCAACGAGTGAAAGGAAAGAATGCGGAGTAGAACCAATATCAAAATACGAGTTTTTAAATTTCTTCACAAGTTCATCTTTGCCCAGCAATAATATTATTGATTACTTAATTACATACATTGCATTAATGAGCAATTCAAACTAAAGGACTTAGCGGTACTGAAAATGTTACCTGAATAGAAGGACATATCTTGCATGCAGACTTTAGGTGACTGATAAATAGAATCTTTCCAGCTGAAGTTGTCAAAAGCATTGTAAAATCTCATAGCAGCAACAGGAGTAGTGAAGTTGAGAAACGCATAAACTTGGTTACCCTTCCTCCTGTCAAAGATGAAAGAAAATATCACAAGAAGAAAAACGTTAATACAAACAAATATTCAACATTTATAAGTACTGGCAGTATATATAGTTAATGATTAAGTATATGTATGATCATCTTGGTATAACATTCTTAAGGCTTTTCTGTTCTCATCTTGATAGACTATAGAGGAAGCCCTAGAATTTTTGACATGCCTCCACACACTCCATACAGTACAGGTATTGGATGGAAACTGAATTTCTCTTATTACATTCATTTTGGATGGCTTAAGTTTTCTGGGAGGTGGGGGAATGTAATCACACACATAAAATCCTCACATGATTACATTGCATCTTGATTTCACCCGTGAAGCTGGTCTTGCCTACTAACAAATCACCTCGCAAGCACCCAGTTGCTAAGAAACCGTGCCTCAGAATCCTTGAAATGTTGACAGTGGGGAATTTGATCCCACACCCTTTCGGACCAGCGCCTTAAGATGACGTCTTAGACCAACTCGGCCATATCAAAATCGTTTTCTGTATTGCATGCAGAAAACAAACAAACAAAACGAAGACAGATGTGAAAACTAGACACCGCACGTTATCTGTCTTTTATACCGCATGATTACGAAGATTAACAAGGTTTGAAAAGCGGGTCACTGGTTGGGTCGCGATCATTAAGCTGTGACCGTTATAACGTATTTTGACAGATGTGAACATGTTTCTGGTAGAAAACGTGTTTTTTTGATGTTTCTGTACAATAACGACAAGTGTGATAATGGTTAAATAGAAACAAAAATAAATAAATTATGATCTGAAATTCCTATCTAACGGTTTTAACATGCGTGAAGACGGTTATAACAGATCTAAATAACGTTGTTACTAAGTTTTTTTTATTTTATTTGTTTATACATTTATTTTAATTTTTTGATTGTAATTTGTAATCTTAATTTTAGAAAATGTGTTGGAGGCCAGCTTGTTGCTAGCAAGGTTACCAACCAAAGCTGTGTACGGATCCTAGTTTCTATCATTTAAATTACAAATATATTATCAAATAAAAAGAGATTAGAAATAAAATATATATTTTTACCAACTCGACCGCTTACAAATATATTTTTACTAACAAGAACAAGGCATATGATAAATTTACAAATTTACAAATATATTTTTACCAACTCGACCGCCTAATGCTCATTTGCCAAGCCACCTGGTATGCGAAATAAAAAAATTAGCCATGATGCATAGGAATAGGCCTAAAGCAGTAAATTTTAAGAATCTTTAGGCGAAAAATAGGTAAAAGTCATACTAGAGTTGCGTAGGAATTGCTCTAAGAGAGTAGACAAAGGGATAAAACAACAAACTTTAATAATTTTTAGGCGAAAATAGGTAAAAATCATACTAGAGTTGCGTGAGGGAGATCGTCACACTAATTGCCCGGCCATCAGATTAGTACCAAAAACCAGCGTCTCACAATGTTTCAAAAATTGACTGAGAAAAACGCTTTAACGTACGTCCATTTTCAGCCAAGCTCAAGATCGTGTGGTAGTGGCAATCATGTTTTTTAATCTAGGCTCGTTTTCACGTCATTTATGATCGTTTTCTTTAACATTTTTTTTGCCAAACCGGCAATTCTTTGAGTCCAAACACATCCCCCTACATTTTCTGGCTAATGTGGACCGGGTAGTGGCTGACAAATGGAAGATGGACCATGAGGAAAAAAAAGCCCCCAAAAAAGAAAAAAGAAAGATTCAGAGATCAAACAAAACCTTAAGGTGTGTTTGTTACACATGGAAGATGGACCATGAGCGGATGAGTCGTATATAGGTCCCAAAAAAATGTGTTGTTGTATTTTTATCTGCACACCTTAGTGCTTGATATTACGAAAGTAATTCAGACTGCAATTTTGTACATTCATATATCAAGTCAAAAAATTGTTGATTATCGGATTAACTGAACAAGTAATTTTGCTACTGGATTGACATGTGAAGGACTTAAGTCTGCTTGCCCGCCAACCTATATCTAACTATTTAGGGGAAACTTTCACGATTTCCATGCCTTTTTTCTTGTTCATGGTGTAAGAGTTTGTCATGCAAGTTGCATAGCCATCATATCAGTGCCAAAATCCAGCATCTCACAATGTCAAAAAAATTGACTGAGAAAATCGGTTAACGTGTGGCAGTGACGACAATACAGAACGTTTTTAGCCAAACCGGAGTCCAAACACATTTTGTGGCTAATATGGTGGAACGTGTAGTTCTTTCTACATTACAAAGTTCCTTCTATCCCAAGAGTTGTTTTCAGGTCCAACTCATTTTGGTAGCAGCAAATATTACGGTGTGTGGTCTCATCCAAGAAAATGACTAGTCAAGAATGATAAGAGAAGCAAGAAATGTTGGTGAAAATCCCACTACTACTCTCTCTCAACTTACTTTATCAATCTCTCTATCTACTTGAGAACCAAAACCCTAGGAAGTGAAAAAACGGCAGCAGATGTACTCTTTCTTTTGAAGATCTTTTGCTAATGGTGACATCGATTTTACTTAGATTACGTTTGACTTCAGTAAACTCAACTGATCTAGTTACAAGATGTGTAAGTTGATTACAGAATTTGAATCATCTTTTTTTCTTATTTTTTTTTTCTAGATCAGATAATGGAGAAGCACATCTTAAGACTGGCATGGATGTTTTAGTAGCCAACATAAGACTTGGCATCTTCTATAATTTTCTTGGATGGAACTTGGGCCATTAGTATTAAGGCTTGCTTTTTTTTTGGTTCTTAATAGACTGCACATAGTTGTTTTTGAGTGGTCATTCTTATCATAATAACTTTGTTGAGCATGTGTTAAAAACATAAGTTAATTTGTGATTATTCTAGAAAGCCCAATAAGTAAAGCCCAATAATCATCTACACTAAGTAAAACCCAATACAGGCTAGTCTTCTAGGCCTTCTGTTCATCAAGTGTTATTTAGAGAATTCTTTCTCTAGAATTTTCTTGTAATATCTAAGTTGAGAATTATTAAAAAGTGTTGTGATCCACACTGCTCGGACAAAGAATCGAAGGATATGATATCCAAGATCACTAATAAGTGGTAATTATTATTCCCTCATGTGTACTAGTTTGTAGATTTCACATTTTATTTTTAATCTAGTAATGTTACATTGATAAATGCTTGAACCATCTTTATATTCACAGGCCGACCCCATCTCTTACAACAATTTCTGTGGCAACATTGGACGGAAAGGATTTGAGTGAGAATTTCATAGAAAATTTCTACACTTCGTTGGCATGCATACAGAAACTTCCTGCAGTATGGAGTTCTAATAAGAGTTTAGAGTTCGTCCATCGTGTCATAGATTTCGCTGATACCACCACGAATAACTGGTCACAAGTGAACACCTTCCTACAAGCTCTCAACAATGGACATCCGTTCTCTACTGATTGGGATGCCAGCTACCACTGGTGCTTGACCACCAATCCAGCCAACAATTTTAGGACTCAGAAGCTGTTTAAAGGCGGACAACTACGCGAGTTTTTCCCTTTCTTGAGGCACACTAGGCATGTCTCCATGCACTATGGGTCTTACAGGCAGTATTGGGTACGTAAATTCTTTTCATTATCTTCTACTACTTATTATCTAATTGCAGTTTTACTTTGATAGTAAATGAAGACAGCAAATGCAATTTTCTGACCTACAATAAATTTATCACAGGTTACGGATTTGGGCAAAGAGAACTGGTTTGAGTATGTGCGAACTCGACATCCCGATTTCCTCGTACACACACATCGAACACTCGAGATCAATTATCCGCTGATTAGGAAGATGCAAGGGAAAGAATGGGATGTTATGTTTAAAATTTTATTTCATTTTAGCAAGTTTGGCTTTTAAAAAATTTTATCTCACAAATACTTAAGTGATGTTTTAGCTTCTATATTAATTTAGTTTGTTGAATTATGTTAGTAGATTTGGAACCAGGATACATTTAGTTGGTCTTCTGATGGACTTTTTTTTTTTGCTTGATGATAAGATTTTCATGTTCTACTTGAAAGATTTGGTACTTGAAGGATTTGGTACTTGAAAGTTTTGCTCATTGATTTAAAGATTTTGCTTGTTCTACTGTTGTCTTATCTTTCACTGTTGATTTGTTGCATTTGATTTGTGTCGGTATTAAACAAATTGTTAAAAACATAAGTTAATTTGTGATTATTCTAGAAAGCCCAATAAGTAAAGCCCAATAATCATCTACACTAAGTAAAACCCAATACAGGCTAGAATCTTCTAGGCCTTCTTTTCATCAAGTGTTATCTAGAGAATTCTTTCTCTAGAATTTTCTTGTAATATCTAAGTTGAGAGTGTAAAGAAGAGTCTAGATAGAACTATCTAGAGAAGTAAGTGGTCGGTGTACAAGCCTATAAATAGGCAACGATGGTTCACTTGCAAACCATCCAAAACTCATGTGAGTGAAGTAAGAGTGAGAGCTAAGCAAGTCAAGTGACTGCTATTGTAAGTAGAGTGAGCCAAAGAGCTACACATTTTCATTTCCTAATTAATCAAAGCCTCCTCTTTCCAATTAAACTAACCTTTTTTCTCCAACTTCTTTTCCAAAATCATTTCCATTAACCCATCACACTTCCGCATTGCGCCAATAAATTTGGTATCAGAACAAACTTAACCCAGTAATCCCAAACCTCTACCCATGGCAATTAACCAAAGTATTCAAGGTTTCAATTATGCCCAAAGTTTAATTCCAATTTTTGATGGTGAGAGTTATGATTATTGGAGTCTACAAATGAAGACATTGTTTATTTCTCAAGACCTATGGGATCTTGTAGAAGAAGGTTATGATGTACCCGAGTCGGCATAAACTCTATCGTCATGGACGGATGCAAAGAAAAAGGAGTACAAAGAAAATAAGAAGAAAGATGCTAAAGCACTACTGTTTCTACAACAAGTGGTAAGCAAAGCTATTTTTCCTTGAATTTCGGTGGAAAAAACTTTGAAGGAGGCCTGAAATATTATCAAAGTTGCATTCCAAGGTTCGGAAAAGGTAATCTCCGCAAAACTACAAAATTTATGGCGAGATTTTGACAATTTACTTATGAAAGAAAATGAAACTATCCAAAACTTCTTTTCAAGAGTTACTGGAATAGTAAATCAAATCAGTAGTTATGGAGATATCATAGAAAATAAAAGAGTTGTAGAAAAGATTTTAAGAAGCTTACCATTCAAATTCGACCATATCGTCGCTGCCATTGAGGAGTCAAAAAATTTATCGACTCTCTCGGTACATGAATTAATGGGTTCATTAGAGGCGCACGAGAAAAGAATAAATAGGTTCGCGGAACAACCATTGGAGCAGGCATTTCAATCAAAAATAAATTTCAGTGAAAAGAAAAATATGGAAGCCAGAAAAGAAAGCTCCAGAGGGGGATCGTCATCAACATCACCTCACGAGAAAGGGTCGACTTCAAATCAAGGACCCAAAAATTACTACCGCAGACGAGGAAGTGGAAAAGGAGGTTATAGAAACAACAACAAAAGGTACGGAAGAAATTACTCCTCAAATCTCCATTGTAATGTCTGCAAAAAGTTTGGCCATGCAACTAAAAATTGCAAGTACAAGTGCACCAAGTGTGATAAATTAAATCATACGGAAAACGATTATTGGCTCAATGAAGCTAACTATACCGAGAAAAATGATTCTCAAAATCAAGTATTTTATTCCTGCCTCACCTCGCAACAAAAAGCGCAAGGTATATGGTACGTCGACAGCGGATGCAGCAGCCATATGACAGGAAACAAAGAATATTTTGTAAAATTGGAGGAGCAAGAGATTCCACCGGTCAAACTCGGAGATGGAAAGTTCCAGAATGTTGAAGGAAGATGAGTCATATCCGTACGTACAAGGTCAGGTAAAACTCGATACATATCGGATGTTCTTTATGTTCCTGGCCTAGCTCAAAATTTATTAAGTGTTGGACAACTTATAAGAAAAGGGTACTCACTACATTTTGAAGACGGAGAATGCACAATTTATGATAAAATTAATAAGCAATTGGTGGCAAAAGTAAAAATGTCAGAAATTTTTTTCTTTCCTCTATCTATGCCGTCAATTGGAAATTGTGCAATGAGTACCAATCATATTGATGAATGCAAGTTATGGCATTTGAGATACGGGCATCTCAACTACAGATCCTTGAAGGTTCTAAAATCAAAGAACATGGTAATCGGTCTTCCTAATATCAGTGGTGGAGATAAAATATGTGAAGGTTGTATTCTTGGGAAGTTTCATAGACTTCCATTTGCAAATATATCGTCGAGAGAAAGAAGGCCCCACGAATCGGTGCACGCCGATATATGCGGTCCGACAAGAACAACCTCACTCAACAACAGAAGATATTTTCTCCTATTTGTGGATGATTATACCAGGATGATGTGGGTGTATATTCTCGAGAAAAAATCTGAGGCATTCACCAAATTCCTAGAATTCAAGGCGTTGGCAGAGAAGCAAAGTGGTCATCAACTAAAAGTTTTCCGTACAGACCGTGGTGGAGAATTTATTTCAAATGAATTTATCAAATACTATAAAGAAAATGGAATAAAAAAGGAGCTCACCGTCCGATACACTCCACAACAAAACGGCATCGTGGAAAGGAAAAATCGTACAATCGTAGAAATGGCTCGCAGTATGTTGAAAGCAAGGAAGCTACCCAACAGCTACTGGGCGGAAGCAGTCAACACGGCGGTTTACATACTTAATCGCTCGCCAACAAAAGCAGTTATTAATAAAACCCCATATGAAGCTTGGCATAAGAAAAAGCCCGAGGTAACTTCTTTCAGAATTTTTGGATGCGTTGCATATTCACATATTCCATCCCAACATAGAGAAATGTTCGATGAAAAAGGAGAAAAGTTAATATTCATCGGATACAGCAAAGAGTCTAAAGCCTATAGACTTCTAAAGCCAGATACAAAGGAACTGGTAATCTCAAGAGATGTTATCTTTGATGAATTCAATGCATGGGATTGGAATGATGAAGCAGACAACCACGAGTTGCCACTACTCTTCGAAGACGAGCCAGATCAGCCACGTCAAGAAGATAATACTCCACCAGCAAGCCCGAGATCTCCTAATCCAACACAACAAAGTTCAAGTTCATCTGAATCAAGTGCCCAACCTAGAAAGGTGCGTTCCCTAAGAGATATTTATGATATATCAAATTGTGCATTTATAGCACTAGAACCTAAAAATATGAGGAAGCGACAAAAGAAGAAAAATGGAGATATGCCATGGACAAAGAAATGCGAGTAATCGAGAAAAATAAGACATGGGAGCTTGTTAATCAGCCAATTGACAAAGAAATAATTGGTCTGAACTGGGTCTACAACACAAAATATAATGAAGATGGGTCAATTCAAAAGAACAAAGCAAGGGTATTTGCAAAAGGATACTCCCAGCAACCAGGAATTGACTACAACGATACTTTCGTCCCAGTCGCTCGCATGGAAACAATTCGGATGGTGTTAGCTTTGGAAGCTCAACTAAAAATGAAAGTCTATCAGTTAGACATAAAGTCGGCGTTCCTAAACGGAGAACTGTAAGAAGAGGTATACATGGAACAACCTCAAGGATATGCCCGCAAAGGAAAAGAAAAAATGGTTTATCGTCTCCGCAAAGCACTATATGGCTTGAAGCAAGCACCGCGTGCATAGAATAGCAAAATCGACAAGTACTTCCGAGATAATGGATTTGAAAAAAGTCCAAGTGAGTCATCCCTCTACATTAGAAATCAAGGTACGGATTTTCTAATCATCTGTCTCTACGTTGATGATTAAATTTACGCTAGCACAAAACAAGAGATGGCGGAAAAATTTAAGAAGGAGATGATGAAATAATATGAGATGATAGACTTAGGAGTTATGCGATATTTTCTTGGGATTCAAGTAAAACAATCTCAAGAAGAAATATTCATTTCCCAAGAAAAATATGCAGAAGACTTACTGAAAAGGTTCAACATGATGGATTGCAAACCAATTGCAACTCCAATGGGTACTAATGAGAAGTTGGTAAAAAATGATGGAGCGACAAAAGTTGATCCAACCTTATTCAGAAGTTTAGTCGGCTCACTGATCTACTAAACAAATACAAGGCCAGACATGGTCAATGCAACAAGCATTGTTTCTCGGTTTATGAGCGAGCCAAGCAAATTACACTATGCCGCCGCTAAGAGAATTCTTCGGTATATCAAGGGAACAAAGAATTTTGGCATCAAGTATACAAGATAAAACAACAATAATTTAATTTGCTTCACAGATAACGATTGGGAAGGTTCTATTGAAGACCGAAAGAGCACATCAGGCTATGTTTTATGGATGGGAACAAAAGTTATCTCTTGGAGTTCTAAAAAACAAAGTACGGTGGCACTATCGTCAGTCGAAGCAAAATACATAGCATCAACAAGTGCAGCATGTGAAGCAGTATGGTTGAGAAGAATAATGACCGACCTACAACAAAGGCAAAAGCAGCTGACGACTATTTACTGTGACAATATGTCTACAATTGCAATGACAAAAAATCCAGTCTTTCACGGACGGACGAAGCACATAGAGCTACGACATCACTTTATCATAGAGCTGGTCGAAAACAAGGAAATTGAGCTCCAATTCTGTCCAACAAATGAGCAAAATGCCGGCATTTTCACTAAATCCGTCACAGTGGACAAGTTCAATCATTTTAGAGAAATGCTTAACATCACAAATTAAGAGGGGGTGTTAAAAACATAAGTTAATTTGTGATTATTCTAGAAAGCCCAATAAGTAAAGCCCAATAATCATCTACACTAAGTAAACCCGATATAGGCTAGAGTCTTCTAGGCCTTCTTTTCACCAAGTGTTATCTAGAGAATTTTTCTCTAGAATTTTCTTTTAATATCTAAGTTGAGAGTGTAAAGAAGAGTCTAGATAGAACTATCTACAGAAGTAAGTGGTCGGTGTACAAGCCTATAAATAGGCAACGATGGTTCTCTCGCAAACCATCCAAAACTTAAGTGAGTGAAGTAAGAGTGAGAGCTAAGCAAGTCAAGTGACTGCTATTGTAAGTAGAGTGAGCCAAAGAGCTACACTAAAATTCCCCTGTAACATTTTCATTTCCCAATTAATCAAAGCCTCCTCTTTTTCAATTAAACCAACCTTTTTTCTCCAACTTCTTTTCCCAAATCATTTCCATTAACCCATCAAACTTCCGCATTGCGCCAACATTATCTACTAGGTATCACCGGGCCGTAATCAACCTCTCCTTTTAATCTTAAATGTACATATTTTATTTTTTGCAACAAAAAATACTTCAACACAATTAAAGTATCCAAATACTTCAAAAAGACTACAACTTAGTCAATTAGATCCCATGTGAATTGTATATCATAAGTGCATAAGTAAATTAACAGAGCCATTCCTCTAGTCAAAATAATGTCGCAAACAAACTTAAAATTATTGTAATAACTAATAAGAGACCTTAAATCAGCACTTTCAACCCCAAATTAGAGCCTTAAATCAACTGAACATTAAGATCAGATGCAATCAAAGAATATTTATTTCCAAAGTCAGGCAGAATCTTCATACTTGTTTCAGCTTCCTCCTCCGTTTTCCTCTTCTATTCTGCATGGATTCCTCCAAAGATCCTAGAAGCACCACCTTCAGTGCGACTTTGTCGTAGATATCAATGCATATATGCGACTTCTTAAAAGTATGTTGCAAATACACAGATCAACTGAAGACACTGATGAGTCCTGAAAATAAAGAAAACATGGAAAGTAATGCTAAAACATCTAGGATTTAGACCCAATCTTGCACTCCCATAGATAATATATGTACTCCAAAACGTCAAACAAATCTACATATGCAAACTCTAAATTTGGTTTCTCAATGATGTATGCACTGGTCAATGAATTGTGCCAGTAAAAAACTAATCCATATTCATGTTCTTGCTGCATTGGTTGGATCATTACTAACCCGACGATCTTAGAATGTCTCAAACATGACAGCTACAATTGGCTGAAAAATACTCAAATTTCTTAAGATCTCTCTATGCATCAGGAAGAACCTAATGAATTCACTCCACATATAGGGAATGGCAGTGAAATATTATGGTGAATAGAAGTATCTTATATAATGTTTAGCTTGCACAAATAATGAGGGATGCAAGCATTGTATGTTCAGGATGTTTGTGCTTGACTAAGATAGCTTGGAGGTAAGATACACCATAAGTTGGAGTCAACTAAACTCTTCGAATCTAAGTGCATTGTGTGGAAGTGGACGCATAACAATGAACAAAATATTACTGAAAAATAGATAAGGTATGTCGAAAACTCTTTTTCTCATTCTTTTAGGTTCTCAAGCTCGTAAGTAAGTCGTAAATCATTCCGTGTAAACCATGATAGTGGCAGTTGCCTCTTCCTGATTCTACTCTGGATTGACAATAACGTTAGTTGAAGCTACGAATATACCTCAAATATTTTGAAATGTAAACACAAAACAAAAAAACTTTTGGATAATAAGGCAGTAAAGTTCAAGGCATTTAATCAAACAGTTTGTTTCCAACCAAATTGTGAATGGTAGTATATAGAATGCAAGACTAAACACAAATGTACAACTACAAAGAACAACTACATATATAGTTGGGTAACTTCCTAGGCATACATCAAAAACGTCAATGAAGTATTGTTTCCTATGAAACTCCCCTGTCCGTTCTGTATAGTCTGCAGTCCCGCACAAACAGAGCTATAAATATGGTTAGTCTCGCTGATCTAGTTAAGACATAGAAGAAGATTTCCATGGCAATATTGATCTGGTTTAACATGTGAGGAACAAACTTTAACAATATAAACATTCAAGTATGTTGCTTCCTTGCATTGGAATCAAGAGCCCTATTTATGTTGCTGTCAGAAATACCTTTGAGTTGTTTTTTGCTAAATCCATAAAAAACCCCAACTCACACTTTCTTGATTACATCAGGTATAGATTTAACAGGAAAAAAGTTTAACAATCAGTTCCCCTGAAAAAACCGGTGCCGCTGTAGTACAGTGGTAAAGTCATTGGGTGATGATACCAATGACCTGAGTTCGAAAATCGATAGCATCAAATTCTTTACCGATCAAAATAAATAAATTAAAACAAAACAAAAATGAGATAAAGCTACAAACACCGAAGAAGATAATAACAATGAAACCATACTAAACTAATAAGATTCAAAAATCAAACAAAAATCTGAACTGAGTGATTTGTTTTGGAATTTTAAAACGAACTTTGGAGATATACGAGCATAGTTATGTTGCTCGTACAGAGCTCATAGGAAGCAAGACTAACACTTAAACTCTCAAAGAACTCTTAATCTTATTACTCACTTCTTGCTTCGTTACGATTACATATGATACTACAAATGACTATTTATAGATATACAAGACCGACCAGCAAACTTCCTAGAATACTCTAGAGAACACTAACACAATCACCGACTTTCTAGAACATTCTTACTTGACCGACTTTACAAGTCCCGTTCACACATTACAGAGCTCTGTAGATTGTTCTATACTATTCTAAATGACTAACTAGCCTACAGTTGGATATTACAACTTTCATCATTCACTGTGTAGAATTCTCTACACTACTCTAAACTAATCTAGATAATTCTAGATTACAAATTACAATTTCCAACATCCCCTCCTAATTTGTAATCTCCATTACATTTGCAGTTTTGATCTTCACCCAATTTGCCATTCGTCCTACGCTTTCCATGCTCGTTGTGTAGTTTTTCTTTTTCTCATATCCATGAAATTTCTTCGCGTCGACATCGCCTCGTCCTCACGTAGCGTCTCAATATATCCTATTTTTCATCCTCTTTTCTTTTAGTTAGCTTTACATTCTGCTAATGTCCTAGTGGGTGCATTCCCACTGTCTCGGCATTTACTCGGCCCGGCCTTTACACGGCCTTCCATTAGCCCTCACTCGGCTAATCTTGCCATGAGTAGAGGATTAGCATCTCGTGACAACATGGCTTTTCTCATGCCATGTTCGAAAATGCATTGTTCTGTGCACTTCCTACTCATTCTCTTTTTCTTTCTAACTCTCATTTCATGGAGACATTACATACTTTACATTTTCAAAACTACTTTAACTTAAACAAATAAATAAAGAAATCACACTGAGAAACGTCTCCCTTGTTTTCGTGAAACCCGAGCATCATGAGACTTAGTAGTATCTGAAGTGAGTGAGAGGAAAAAAGTATTTTGAAGTCTTAATGCACAACTTCTACTATTTCCAGAACACTTATAAAGCAATACAAAATTGCGCTTTAAGATCAACTCAAGCTAAAACTACCTACTTGAGAAAATTCAATGGCAATTAAAGGAACTCGGGCTCACTTGGCTGAAAGTATTACTCTGAAATTAGTATTCCTTTTGAGTTTTGGTTTTCAATTGAATGCATGCAAAAGCTAATAGCTTAGACTATAAATAAATAAATAAAATTCAGTACATCTATGCAAAAATTTAATGGCTTAAAAAGTCCTTATGCAAGTTTGATGTAGAGTCCAGTACTTAGTGAGATTTTCGTCCTCTCCCGAGCCTCGACTTCTCCACACGACTCATTTTCCCCCCCAGAATACTCATAAGTGTACTTCAGCTACATCTGCCCACCAAAAGATACCTTCATTTCTTCAATCACAGGAAGATAGGATTCCAAGGTTTTAAAATCTCCTCTACTCCACAATGCAGTACATCAAGAATTCTTTTGATAGTATTCAAAAATGTTCTTCGCTATTTATACCTCCAAAAAGGATACTACTAAAAATGAAAGTTCCAAAAGACTGATTTGATTAAGAACATAAAACGGTGCTGTAGATTTTATTCTCTTGTAACTTTGTGCATTTGCAGGCCGAGCTACTTTGGAATGGAAAGTTTCAAAGAGTTAAGGATATTAAAAAATTAATTTTCTAACAATTGCTTTAAGGACCGCTAACTCTATTTTGGAACACTGCAAAAAAAAAAAAAAAATTAAGCTAGCATTAGCATTGTTAAGGATATCAATTACCAATGTCGTGGCAATGACGTTTGAAGTTCTTGCATATTATAGAATCCTAATATGGCTGCTGGAACGTACCAAACAAAAATAAATCTAACATAAAGACACAAAACAAATAAGACTTTGGATCGATTTAGTTGCTGAATTAATGATCTTGTTATCATGAAGTGAGAATTGTTCTCATCATCAAAGTAGGAGATGAAAACAATCTTATGAAAAAGCACCACTAAATTATAAACAATCTTATAAAGAATTATTTTGACTCGAAAGTAGCAATGGAAAATAATGGGGAAAAGTTGACGCATCATTTATAAACTGACAGATGGAGGATCCTAGGATTTTTAATTGCGCCAGTAACAACTCCTGCTGGTCTCACTGCTAATACCAAAAAATCAAAAATCTTAGATAGTTTTGTCCCAATTTTCAAACGGAAACTCAATTATACGCAAACAATAGGCCTCTAGTAGCATGTGTAAGGAACCAATGAAGGCATTGTAAATCCTAGTATGCTAAAAAAATCTGAATATTGAATGCCATTGTCCCCAAGTTGTTAACCAATCTACAAAACATAATTGAATTACCCAAGAATTTGTAGAAACTCATTAACAAAATTGCAGAAATAAACAAACTAAATTAAAAAATCAATTGAACCCATTAAAAGAGTAACTCAATAATTCGAAACAAAAAAACAAATAAAAAAGCCCTAAACATACTATAAGAAATTGATAAATTGGTATTTCTTACCAAGATAACACAACAATCAATTAAACTCAAACAATATATTTAAAACCCCTAAATAAATCAAACCTTAGGTTTTAATTTCTTAAATATAACTAAATATAACAAAATTCAATTACTTAGGAAAGTCTCTTCTTACCTAGAAAATCCTCTTATGCTCAACTAAAATCAACAAAAAGATGATGAAGATATTGTAAGGATTTGCTCAAGCCTCTATGGATGTTGCTGCTCGAAAAGGAGAAGTAGATGGAGGCAGTAAAGTGGAACCAAAGACATCTTCATTAAGTTGAAGAAAAAACCTCTCAGCTCTGCTAAAGTGGGAAAATAGAGAAAGAAATTTCCTATCCGTTGAATGGAAAAAACACCATCCAAAGAATCCTGGACATATAATAAAATCGGTGCATATAATGGAAAGAAGAGACGATAAATTTAATTTTTATAGAAAAGAAATCCATAACTGAAAATTTAAAAGTACCTTTTTGCTGTATGAACAAAGCAAGGATATCCCAGAAGCAACTTTGGGCTACTGTGTTATCCCTATGAAAACAATCTTAGTTGTCACCTGAAGGTTTAGCCTTCGAGAGATAATAAGACAAATGCCTTCTAAAAAGCTTCTCCAAGACCCTAGTCCAACTCCATATTGGTTGGAGTCCTACTCTGTGAGCAATCAAGTAATGGAATCACTATTTTAACGATCAATATCATGCAAAATTTTAGCCCCGTCTCAACCTTTGATTAGTTTTATGTGTTATGTAGACTTTGATATTCAATACAGGGTTTTCAGTTTGGTATGTTTCGTGAAAATATTTAAAATATTATAAATATGTTTTTGTATGTTATCCAGGTATGATATAGTTTGGTTTATGTTATCTAAGTACTGCCATTGATACTTTAATTTTTTGATTGGTGCATTTTTTTTATTATTCAATGATTCTAGGATAATCAGATGATGACCATTGATTCAACGTGAACACCACCTGTGAAAGTTAATGGCGGTCAAAGTTTAATTATTTAATTGAAAAGAACAATTCCAATATTATTTGCTTTAGTAAATTATTATGGAAAAAAAAAATCTAAGAGTTTGAAAAAAAATAAGTCTAAGTTTTAAAAAAGCAATTTAGGAATCTTTTCGAAAAGAAAAACAGTCTGATCTCAATAAGGATTCAACTCTCGAAAACAATAAGAAGGTAAAATATTGAGGTGAATAATGCAAAAACTATTGAAGCTGGTCAAGCAGTTATTCGTGCCTTTTGACACATCCAAAAACCCGGTGAACCATACGATAAGGTGAATTATATAAACCTGGGAATATCTTGCAAAAAATAAATGAAAAAAATAACCAAATAATTTAGATCCACTAAAAACTACTCTAAAAAGTTAATGAATATGTCTTACTAGTGGAAAAAGGTTGTTTTAAGATAGATGAAAAGTGTCGTATTAGCGATATATACAACACTTTGGAGGTGCCGCTGAAAGTACCGTAGATTTAATGTCTTTTTATGGAACGACACTTTCAAGTTGACTCAGAATAAATTTCAATTACGATACTTTTGAGTTGTCGCTAGGTACGGCACCTGGTCTCCGTCGTATATTTAATTTTCTAATATATATAAAAAAAAAAATTCAGCCAAATTTCAAAACTGATTCAGCGGAATTCCATATCAGATTTGTCTGACTGCAGTGCTGAGATGAAATAAATCTGAAATTAAACACAAATCACACTGAAATAAAACTCTAAATTCTATTGGCCATTTGAAAAAAAATCATTGTATTTGTTACACAATTCAAAAAGAAGTAATCAAATCTGAATTCATACAAGTCATCTCTAAGTTCTCAGATTTATAAAGATAACTACAAACTCGCAAAACAAGATATTGTCGGACGATGAACTCAAACAAGTCCACTCTTTTAGATAGTGTTAGCGCTTCCCATCTTGGATTTCTCTTACAATTCCCTGTCAAAGAAAAAGGTGCACAAAATCAATACCAGGCACTTATGACAGTAGATACTAAAATAGTAGATACACGAACCTTTTAGCATAAATCTAACAAGCACATTCAAATGATATACACAATACAATATGAATGTTGTGGTAGAAATTTATTATTATTTTTTATGAAACCGTAAAAATATGTAAAAACCGTGAGTTTTGCTCAAACAAGGAAAGTTGATCGAATAAAGGAGACTTCATGAGATTATGAAAATAATAAAATAAGGAAAAATAAAGGAAGAGGCGTGGGGTATCGAGGCGGCATGACCGGCCGGCCAGTGGGCCCGGTCCCTGGGCGCCTCTTTTATTTTATTATTATTATTTTGTCTCTCCTATTTTGTGTAGGATTCCTCGTTTTTCCATATTTTTGAATGCTCGTTCGTGCATTTGGGTGCTCGTCCGTGCATCATCA
Organism: Papaver atlanticum; assembly: GCA_023531105.1. NCBI lineage: Eukaryota > Viridiplantae > Streptophyta > Magnoliopsida > Ranunculales > Papaveraceae > Papaver > Papaver atlanticum. The sequence goes on from JAJJMB010011112.1 coordinate 89,384, forward strand.
TTGAGTACACTGCACTATTTTCTTGGGGCTTACTCGGTTATAGTCCAGATGCCTTATTGTTGAGTAATTATTACCAATTCATGAAATTCAACGGAAAATGATTCATGAAACGGAGTAATAAAAATGAATTGAGTATCTATTACTAATCCATGAATCCAGTCGGGGGATTCAGGGAACGGAGTAATGAGATAAAATGGTTATCTATTACTAATCCATGGAATCAATCGGGGATAACCATGGAACAGAGTAATGAGATGAAATAGATTATTTTCTAGGAATTCAGTGGATGAATGTCACGGTAAAATTAATCTATTGCAGAAGAGATATGAGATAGTTGAAGCATCTCACTCGTTCTGAAGAGTGCATAGTCAGGAAACAACGTGTAGCATCGATTTCCTGTAGGCGTTTAGCCCTTCAGCAAAAAATTATGTCTAGAGAGCCACATGAATCTATACACGGTCTCTCTACATAGTCAGGGAACAACGAGTATCGCCGACATCTTGAAGGCCTTAAGCCCTCTAACAAATAATTATGTCTAGAGAACCGCCCAATCATTATTCTATGTAGAGGTGGGTCTCTCTATGTAGTCAGGGAACAACGAGTATCGCCGACGTCCTGAAGGCGTTAAGCTCTCTAACAAACAATTATGTCTAGAGGACCGCCCAATCATTTTATTCTGCATAGAGGGCATGATGAAATGTACAGCATCGAACGCTCAGTTGGGAGGCCTTTCGAGAAACATATTCATCGTGGCTCTGAGAGGAATGCTCACTCAGTCAGAGATCGTGAAACAGTTCACGGATCGTAAAACATGAATCGTCACATGCGTTCCTGAAGCCGGGTCAGAAACATGCAATATCATGATTTTACAATTTTAGTCCTTGTCGAAAATCCACCATCGACACTTGTATTCTTAACTCTTCAGTAGTAGATAAATCTAATGCAGGGAAGTCTCTCAATACTTCCACATTATATGGCTCTACTCGGGCTGTAATCAAGGTTTGTAACTCCCCAAGTTAGGTTGTTTTTAATATATTACCAATTTGCAAAGTTTCTAAAACGGGTACCTAGCTTAGCTGGTCATCCCCGTTTCCCAAAGTTTCATGCGTTCCTGGAGGTCCCAGGTTCGAGCCCCCAACAACCTGTTCAATTAATGTAGTAGTATGTTGTTGGAGCTTAGCTTGTTAGGCTTCCAACAAGTTAATGTAATACTCTTTATTTATCTTGGATCAATGAAAACCCTCATTCAACAAGTCGGATCCGGTTCCAGATCTAGTGGTATCTGGGTGGAACCGAACCCATTGGCAATCCTAATCGAAGCCGTCGTTCAAAAGAACCAGAAACTTCTACCTCCTCATTTCTTAAAGGTTCCAAAACCGAAACCCTAATAAAATATCTCGCTCTGAAATCATCTTCTATTGTTGATGGCGACTTGGATTCTCCTTAGATCAGCTAGATCTGCTGTTAAAGCTGTTAATATAGCTTCCAGATGCGTATGTTTTTGTTTAATTGACCTCTAATTTGTCCTATCATTTTTAATTTTCTAATTTTGTGTTGAAAATGTTGATTTTGACTCTGTGATTTTATAACTCTTTTGGCGATGTATGCTTACGCATTTTATATTCGGATTTTTCTTAGATTTAGAAATAATCATGACTTTGTTTGATTTAGGGATTCTTGATCCAATGATTTGATAGCTGTGTTATGCTAAAATGGAGGTTTTGTTTACCTGTTGGGAATAGATTATTAGATGCAATTGTAGTGAAGGCAAGACAGAGGTTTTTCATAATCGCTAAATTTTTATTTCTGGATTCATAAATATATGACAGATTCGCTAAATTTTGTTATGCCAAGATTATTAATATCTTATTTTCCTTGTTATATTTTAGTTTTATGATGTTGTCTATTGTCGTTTTGAGATGCTAATTTTCAGTGAAATATGGAGATTTTGTTTGCTTGTTGGGTTGTTATGGTCTGATTTAGGGTTGAAAGTTGTATGTGTTTGATGCTGGTTAGTCAAGTTCAAATGGAATAGATTTTCCTTTCTAATATTTCTAGATGCATCTGTTCTCATTTGATTTAGGGTCGAATGTTGTAGGTATTACTTCCATTGGATAGATTTGCCTATCTGATATTGTCAGATGCAATAGTAGTGAATGCATGATTTGTTGTTTTTTTTTTTTTTTCAGATTCATTTTTTCTCCCTTTAGATGTTAATTAGAAATTGGAATTTGTGTAATTTTGGTTCACTGTTGGTTGTATTTAGGTGCTCCTAGTTCCTCGGTATTCATGTAGACACTAATTCCCTTTCGCTTTGCAGCTGCCTGCAACTGGTGCAAAGGCTTGGACTGCTGCTGTACCATTGAGTCAGAGATTGGGGAGTGTGGCCACAATATTCAGGTTTGTGTTTGGTTTGTATTGCGATGAATTAGTACCTTGTTTACTAAATGTTATGTTCATGTGCAGCTACCGTGGTGATCGAGAATTGGAACTAAAAATTGCAAGGGAACGTGCAGCTGTGAAGGTAACTGATGATATCATCAATTCTGAGGATAAGCTCCTCGCTCTGTTTTTGAGGTGGTTATCAATTAATGAACACCATTTCGATGTGGATGATAGAAAAGCTTTCAAAGAGAGATTTGAAATCTTCAAGGAAGCTGCTCGCCGTGTCCATCAACATAACCAAACCAAGTCTTCCTGCATTCTTATGTTAACCTATTTTTCAGATTTGACGCCGGATGAGTGTGCAGACTTGTCGTTTAAGGTCTATCCAAAGAAAGAGGTCAAGAAAGAGGTCTATGAAAATATTTAAGAAAAATAAGTCTTAGATGAGTGTGGGAAGTTTCTAGTTCTGTTTTAATTTATGATGCTGTTCTACGGGTGCTAGTGGTAGTAGTGATGGTGGTGGTGCTGACTTCAAATGGAACTATTGGTTGAAACTTCATTGTATCTTGTTTAATTAGCTCCAAATCGTATTTGGCTTGAGATCTTTCTAAAAAAAAGTATATTGTGCAAATTATAACCAAAAGCAGAAATGAGTTCTCCCACAGATTTAGTAGCATTATCTGTTTGGGTAATAACAAAAATTCAATCTCTAGAAGAAAGCAGAATATGGCTAACAAAAATTCAGGGCAAGTAGAAACTAGTTTCCAAATTGCTGCTCTTGGTGGCTCACTCATTTGACATAACTTGAATTCTCTCTAAGTTTGGTGGAAGCTCCAGTAGTGATGAAGGTTATACTGCAGCATCACGAAGTTTAAGTTTTTAAGAACTTGCAGCTGCCACCAGGAATTTTCCCCCAGAATCCCTTTTGGGTGAAGGGGAACGTGCGCGCACATACGAAGGTTGCTTAAAAGGTTAGCTAATAATATCCATTAGCCTGACCAAAGGGTTTAGTGTACCACTTGAAAACTTTATGATAATGTACAGATGTTATCTTCACAGGTAGTTGCAGTTAGACAGGTTAATGAGGGAATTCCAGCTTCTATAGATATGATGTCCAGTCGACGTTTTCGACAGTTCATTTATGTAGCCTTTTACACCACCCTAACATAGTCGATATGATCGATTACAGCATCAATGACAAAGATGAGATACTTTTTGTTTATGATTTTATGCCGTTGGGATCCCTGAAACATCATTTACATGGTAAGATGAACTACTAACTTGACCTCTTTCTTGCATTGAGATCTCACTTTTAAGATGATTTAAAACCGATATCATGGTTTTTGTTTTAGATCTTCCGCCAATTAAGAAACCTCTGGACTGATAACATTGAGAAGGAAAGACCAAGAGAGCAATGGAGTTTTGTCTGGTGTTACTTAAATAACTCATGGCTGATGCCATGACTTAAGAGTGAAAGCTCTATGGTCTTGGTTTATACTGACAGCTCCCTTTATTGAATTCTAGAAATGTCTTACCGTATTACATTTCATTTGAAGTTAAACATTGATTTTGAAGGGGATGAATGGTGTGGTCTAGTAGCAAGCTGTATTTTGTCTGTATTTTTGTTTTGAAGTCCAGTTTGGCATAGGACATTTCCTCAATTTCCATATATCCGTCATTCAGAAGGCAACCAGTGCAGGAGGTCAATACACGGAGGGATTGCAGATAACCTGAATCAAACGCATTTAGATTACTTTTTATCTGGACTTGGTGTAATAGAACTGGTTGCATTCTTGTGTTTCTACAAAATAACTTCCAATGTAAAATCGGTGTCCAAGAAAAGGTAACTTCTGCTAAGAAAAATGATATCTTGTGTCCGCAAAATCTACAGAAGCGACGTTAAACATCATACCATCATTTGCTTCACCGATCAACAAAAAAAAGTGTTTTCTTTTCTTCAGTCCAATAGCAAAGAAAAAAAACTTCGACAAAATTGCTTTCCTTGGCAGTTAAATCTTACCATCAAAGAAAGGAATATTCGATATGTTCCCCACCCCCTGTAAATAGCAAAGGTATGCCTAACTCAGAAACAAGATTCCAACAATAATAAATGGGATGCCATGCCATGCCATGTTTCAACCTCACTACAAAGGAGTGTTGACTGGAAACAAGAGACTATTGCTTCATACCAAACGCGGAAAGGAGACTTGCTAACTCAACACGGCATTAGGCATAACCGTTGCAATTTTACTTTCTGGAAACGGCTTCAAAATGAAGTTGATTCTTTACATTAAAAAGGAATTGTTTAGCTTGAAAGACATACCGTTACCAATGTAAGAATTACCAGCCTGTGACCAAATGCTAGATTCCAACCCCATGTTTAACCGAAAATGGAAAATTTTCTAACTTCGATGAAATAAAGCAATTTGAAGCGAACAATGTTATCCTTTTCTGCTTTTTCTTTTCCTTTTGATGGAAGAAAGAATTTTATTATCAATCAGAGAAGAGTGAAAGATTAACTTACCTACAAAAAGTGAACTCACATTTATTAAGAGGAGGAGGCTCTATTCATCAGAATTTGATCCGAAGAATGTTAGGAGAAGGATCTTTGTTATCCAAGCTCAAGAGTCTAGTTCTACACAAAAAGAAGCATCAGCAATACCAAGAAGTTTTCCAGATGATTTATACCTTGAAATCTTTATAAGATTAATGGTGAAATCAACATTTACATGTAAGTGTGTTTCTAAGACATGGTTTTCCATAATTTCCAACCCCGATTTCGTTAAGTTACATCTTCATTATACACTCAAAATCAACAAGTACTCTAGGTTCATGCTTAGTGTTTATGATAGCAAAATTCAGGCAGTTCATATGTACAATATAACAAAAGATTGGTTATTTTCTACAAGTAAATTTTATGATAACGCTCTTGTAAGGGAGCATCACCCATTTAAATCTTTAAAGTTAGTTGGTATGGTTTGTTCTTGCAATGGTTTGGTCTGCCTGCAGCATCGGGACAAGGGTACAGAATTCTTTAGTCTTTGGAATCCAGCCACTAAAGAGTATAAAAGGATACCCGATTCACCTTACTCACAATTACAAGTCTGCTACCATCTAGCATATTTTTGTTATGATTACATGAACGAGGATATGAAACATCTTAGCATTCAACTCAAAGTAAGGAGCAAGGGGAGTACTTACAAACTTAGTACCTTTCATAGACACTAAACTTCCGATCTTCTTCAAATATGCGCTTTGAGACAAACAAACTTTATCCTTCTCCCTGTCACGTTGAATATCCATTCCAAGAATCTTCTTAGTTTTCCCAGATTTTTCATCTCAAACTCAGATGACAACTTGTGCTTCAAATTATCAATCTCTTTCTTGTTATTCGATGCTATTAGCATATCATCGACATACAAGAGAAAATATATGAAAGACCCATCACATAGCTTCTTGAAGTATACACAATGGTCATAGTGACTTCTTGTGTATGTTTGGCCTATCATAAACTGGTCAAATCGTTTGTACCATTGTATTAGAGACTTTTTCAGCCCGTATAACGATTTCCTTAGTTTACATACACAATCTTCTTTTCCAGCAACTTTGAACCCACTCAGCTAAGGCATAACCTTTTGTAACCAACCTTGCCTTGTAACGTACTTGATTTACCAAAGATCCTTCTTTCTTAGCATATACCCACTTGCACCCGATGGCCTTCTTACCATTCGGAAGCTTTGTAAGAACCCATGTGTTATTCTTGTAAACAGATTCCATCTCATCTTGCATAGTAGCTTCCCATTCTTGAAGCTTTACACTGTGTATAGCTTCAAAATATGTATTAGGAATGTTGTCTTCAATAACTGGTAATACATAAGCTACAAAATCATCCATCCAACCAGGTTTCCTGGTTTTTCTTCTTGGTTTTCTTTTTGATATATATGGTCACAGTGACCGTAGTTTATGTATCTTCTTTTATTTCTTGTTCCTCTTCATTAACATCATCACTATCATTTGGAATTTCAGTAGATACTTCTCTAGTAGACCCAATGTCTTCAGAAGTATTCTGAACAGATACAAACTTAGCTTGAAGTGGTGGAGTTCCATCAATCTCCACCTGCTGCAAAGGCTCACTAGTACTGATGTTTATGTCCTCCACCTTCCGAGAGCCCCAAGACTTTACCATAGACATCTCATCAAATGTGACATCTCTACTCATGACTATCTTCTTCCCAAATGGATTCCAAATCTTGAACCCTTTCACTCCACTTTTCATACCCACAAATATTCATTTCACGGCACGGCTATCAAGCTTGTTTTCACTAACATGATACCACGCAGGACAACCAAAGATATGAATTGAGTCATTGTCATAAGCTGGTTTACCAAACCATTTCTCCATAGGAGTTTTACCTTTTAATGCAGCTGATGACAAATTATTAATAAGGAAGCACGCATATGTAACTGCCTCAGCCCAAAACGCCTTACCTAACCCAGCATTAGATAACATACATCGTACTTTTTCTAGCAAAGTACGATTCATGCGTTCAGCTACCCTATTCTGTTGCGGTGTCTTCTTAACTGTGAAGTGCCTTTTTATCCCCTCATCCTGATATACTTGCAAGAATGGATCACTCTTGTACTCTCCACCATTGTCCGAACGTAGTACTTTGATTTTTCTTTCAGTTTGAGTCTCAGTTGCCTTCTCCCACCTCACAAAGACTTCAAGGACTTCATCCTTATGCCTCATGGTGTACACTCGTACGCGCCTAAATAGTCATTAATGAACGACACAAACCAATGTTTCCCTCCCAACGATGCATTCTTGGAAGGACCCCAAACATCTGAGTGAACATTGTCAAGAACTCCACTTGTATTGTGGATTGCTGTGCAAAAGCTTTTTTTTGTTTTCTTGCCCTTTACACAATATTCACAAAATGCTAACTTGCAGGAAATAACACCTTTCAATTAGTCTTTTTAAATCAAACTATGCAACAACTTTTCACCAGGATGTGCAAGTCTCATATGCCATATCTTCATTTTCTCAGTAGTTGCGCTTTCGATGTGTTCGAAAATCGACACATCCGTACTTCCATTTAAGTAGTACAAGTTATGATGACGTGTGCCCTTCATGATTACCATAGATCAAGATATTACCTTTAGAACACCATTTTCAGCGACTAACTTGTAGCCCTTAGCTTCTAAAGGTCCAAGTAAAATCAAATTCTTCTTTATGGAAGGTACAAATCTAACCTCCTTTAGCTCTCTAACCATACCATCGTGCATCTTGATACGAACACTACCAATCCCAATCACCCTACAGGTATGATTATTTCCCATACTTACTTGTCCATCAAGCTCTTCAAAAATTGAGAACCAGTCCCCATATGGGCATATATTCCCCAATTGCCGTTTTTATTTTACTATAAGAATCAATCAAAGAATGAAATAAACGAGTACCCGCCAGGTTTATCCGGTTAGACCTGATAAGATTTCGGGACCAAATCGGGTATACCCACGGGGTATCAAAATAGATAATGGGTCCAATTTTAAGATCCGCGATCGGGTCCGGTTCAGTTACGAGTAATTGGTCACCCGTTCACAGCCCTTACTAAATGTGTCAGAAATTATTTTTGCTAAAAAGCACGTGTGTCCACAAACAATTAAATTAAAACTGATATCATCATAGTTTGGAATGCAAAACCTAGCTCTTCTGGGTGTTTTATACAATGAAAAACACTTAGGTTAGGTAAACTTACCTGACTGTACCAAACCAAAATAAACAACCACATAAAAGGATAGTTACATTTTTAGTCAATCAGGGTCATATATGTAACTGACCAAGTAGTCCTCAAAATCAATTTATCACTGGAAGATAATTTAAGAAATCTATAGTACAAAATAGAAGGGGTTTTGGAGCCACCGACGGACGGATAACATTTTCAGAGACAAACGGATGATCCGACTATCCCAGTTTCATCTCAGCCATTTATATCTAACGGTCGTGGTGTTTGTAACCCCCTTTCATTATGTCACCCTTCCATTATAAAAAATTATGAAATGAACAACATAATTAAGGTTTATACACTATAAAAAAATTACATGCAAAAATAACGGTTGCATTATGGTTAACACCACACAAAAAAAATCAAAACATTATAAAGGACACTAATTTTAATTATGAAATAAACATGTATAAATAGAGGTGTGCATTTCATCAACCACACACCTTCAAATTCATTTACTCATTTTCAACTTATTTTCTTGGTAATCTTTGTTGTAACAGTATCAACATGTTAAACGTGATATCCCACAAAATTTGTTGCCCAAAATGTGTTTGCTTCCTTTCCTAGACTGCATGATTGCAACGAAGACAAACCTGGAGTGCTCAAGTTTCGTGTTGCAATAAAATGGGAATAGGTCGATTTCATGACGACCAACGAAGTCACTGTCTTAAATTTAATAATGATTGCCGAAAACGTGAGTATACTCTTATTTCGATTTGAATAAAAAAAATTTTTTAACTATATTGAGTCATGCGTTCTAACCAATCTTGACATCCTACACAGGGAGATACCATGCAAAATAAGGAAAAAGGTATGCATCAGAAATCACTAATGTGAAAGGAACTGTTTATTTTAGATTTAGTAGAAGTTTAGATTTAATAGAGATTTTTAAGGAGTTACTAAGGCTCAAGAAGTGCCGTTACAGGGTGTGTTTTGGAGTTGAGTGACCTGAATCTTATGTTCATGCTCATGCTTTTTTTCGAGTTAGCCGTTTTAGTTTATGCTCTGAATTCTTGGTGCTTGAATTACGGGATCCGGGCATTGAAATTTGATAGTTAATCGTATGCTAGCCAACAACGTAGTCTATTGTAATTTTAGAACAAGTTGATCACATACCAAGGATAAATTATTGACTATACTAAAAAACTCCTAGGAGTGACGATATATTACACAGTATATTTTGGTGGAAATCACATTTCTGAGACGTTTTTCCATTAATTATTAGACAAAATCACATCCAATTCTAACCGAAAATTGAAGTCTTCAAGTACTTACCGTTTTATAATTCCATTAGTCAACTAATTACACTTTAATTCCTCCATGAAATTGATCACTATATTTTATTCTCCGTCCGTTAGGGAGATGTTTTCTACTTAAATTCATCCTAGGAGTGGCGTCCTCCAATATTTGAATTCATCAAAATAATGAAAGTAAATAATTTGATATTATGACAATAAACTGCGTTTTAGGCAACTTGGAAGGAATATTTTTTCCTTGGCAAAACTAAATTCAAGAATGGAGATTATAAGTAGATGGTTGGTGTGATGAGAAAAAAATACAAAACCGGAGAAGAAAACAACAAGGTCGACCGTAGATGCCATTTCATGAGCATACTAAGTCGTGTGAGTTTCAAGATAATATTTGCAGTATTACTTTAAAAAAATAACAATAAGTAACCTCTTGAATAAACAATGACTATGCTTCAAAAAAAATAAAAATACAATGGCTATGTTTTTGCATAATATATACAGTGGCCGTTATTGTTTTATATGTGTCTCAGCTAAAAAAAAATCAATGGACGATCGTAGATACCATTTCGCGAGCATACTAAGTCGTGTAAGTTTCAAGATACTTTGATTTAACTTTTGTAGTATTACTTTACAAAACAACAATAAGTAACATCTTTAATGAACAATGGCTATGTTTTTTGCATAATATATACAATGGTCGTTAATGTTTAATATGTGTCTCAGCTAAGGAAAAATCAATGTATCGCAGTGATAGTTCAGACACTCAAACAAACCATATGTCCCGGATGAGAGAAGGAAGCCAGTAAAAATCAAATAAGAAACCGCGTCGATGACAAATATACGACCCAGAGTATGCAATGAACAATGAGGCATGCAAACATTTGGAATCCGTGAACCTAGATGATACGAAACGAATGATTTTCCTGCCAGAATTTAGACCTGGATACCCATTGGGGAGGTCTAAATCTAAAGTCGACAACGAATTGAGACGATGATGTCGAAGAGAGCATATCAATGTTCCTTTAAGGAGAAAAATAAAGGAAAAGCCATGCGATGATTCGATAAGAGAATGAAAGAATGAATTTGAGGCTCCGCCGAAACCACGCAATGGAAAGGACATGTGATAAAAATGGAATGAAATCACCAGAGCATAACAAAGGACCATAGTCCCAGCGATCGACGAAGAATTTCTGGGAGGATGTAATAACATTTATTTCTCATCAGATGAAGATTCAGCATAGTGTATCATCGCATACCACCAATCTATGGGGATCGATTTTTTTTATATATTTAAGGTCAAAATAAAACAATGTAACATGAATTTTTATCAAAAAATACTATTTTAATCAATTGCAACTATAGCCGAATTTATAATTATTTGGATGATAATTATTTAATATTTTCATAGCTACAAATTTTCAAATGTCAAATTAGGACTTATTATAGTTACTAAATCAAAAATTATCCCATCCCATGCCATGCCGTTATGGCATGGGTTATTTCTAGTCCCATCTATGTCTAAAGTAGTTGTCAATACTGAGAATTCCAAAATCATATTACAATTTATTAAGAATATGAGGAAAAAGGTACCTTGATCGTCCGTTCCTGTTGCGAAAATATTGAAGTTTCAAATGGATTTTCAACTCTAGCAAATGTTTAGTAAGTAGTAAGAGGGTACTAGTAGTAAAAGTACGTATTGATTGTTAAAATAAAAACTATCTCTCCGACAAAATTATTAAAAATTAATGATTCTTATGGAAAGGGTAATCAATTATTAGGTTTTAACTTGTTTGGTAACAATTTATAAAATGTTGAAGAAAAACTACCAATAAATTGAAGGTGACAAAAGGTTACAATGATCACATCAATTATGGACAATGTTTCAAGGGTTATTTTAATTTTTTCATTTTACCGAACATGTTACCCCGTTGTTTTAAATTTTTTTGAGACTTTAACCTACAAGGTTATGATCCATTTTTTTCTTCTGTTTTTGTCCACATGCTAACCTTACAAGAAAACCTTATAATTTTATACACAAAAAAAGCGTTAACTTATGTCGTTATTATAATTATCTCATTTTTGATATATATTCAAGATCTTTAAGATGATGGAACCTTTGCACTCCGAAAGAAAAAAGTCTTAGTATAAGGCTAATTTGTAAATCAAATCCTGATGTGTTATGTGTTGTTAGTTATATCAAAATGTTTGTTCAAAATGTACAAGTTTTGTTAGGTTCAATAGGATTTTTTTGTTTGTGATACATTTAGGATTAAATATGTTGTCTTGGCACTATGTTGGCGTTGATAATGAAAAAGACAATATTGACCAAGATCGTGATAATATTACATCTTTTATTAAGGCAATTGACATGTTTATTTCATATTCGATGAAAAACTGATACAAATAGTTTTTTTGTAGGTCTGTTAAGATTTTTGTTGGCTTTTTCTTCATCCTTGAGTGATTTCCACTTAACTAAGATAACGAAGCTTATTACCAAATTAGTATAACTTGGTTAGTTTTTGCATAAATTCCAATTTTGATTTATAAATAATTACCAATTACTAGTTCAACATAATATTGAAAAATATCAATAACAAAGCTTATTTGTATTTCTTTCGTTAGTTTTTGCATATATTTCCGTTGGAATATATATATATATATATATATAACGTTTTTCACTGTATCTTATCATATCAACAACAAAGCATGTGTACAGTTCTTTATTTTCTTTTCACCTAAATACCTTTTGGAAACTATAAAACTCTGTAAACATTTTTATTTCAACTTATTTTAGCAATTGCGTTGATGTGGACATCCATTTTTTCTCTAATAGTGTTGGAACTTTTAATAATTTGGGCTCTAGTTTTTGTTCAAAAACTTATCGATCTTACAAAAAAAAATCAGCAAACATGGTGTAGATATTTTTGTTACGCCATATCGTTTTTTCTTCTTTTATGCTTTCATGTTAACCAACATATTTTCAGAAAATCTAATTTTTTTTAAAGGGAAGCCTTTCAAATTTATGAAATTATTTTAATCAAAAAATAAATAAATAAAATTTGAGCACTGTATTCTTAACGTCAATGACTACCATGCCTAGTTATTTTCATTTTCATTCATAAAGCGTAAAAGACATTTGAAAACAACTCTTACGGTGATTAAAGAGAAAATACTAAATAAAAGGGACATCAGCTTATATTATTGATTCATTTTTCAAAACAAAAACCAACTTGATCAATCATCAAATCCACCAATCGCAAAAATTACAGGGACTACCTATACCAAAACTTATGCCATTTTGATAAGGAATCCCTGTGGAATTCAGTCACTCGTCTCCGGCTATAAACTCTGCGACCGTGAAGGCTAAAGCATCATCATCCGCCATAACCTTGAGATACTTTTTCCAATCAACACGGCTATCAGTTTTAGACCCTGGTCCGGTGTTCTTATACCCCCGAGACCACAATGTATCTATATGACTTGAAATACCATCCCATTTTATCCAACCTTTAGGATGAGTTAAGTGATCTAAGTATGATCCCATTATCACAGTTCTCGCATATGCCTTCTATGGAGTAATCTAAAACTCGAGCATCGGTAGGTTAGTTTTTAACGAATGTTGTAGAACTAAATATAGTATACTTACCACTAATACTTATACCCTTAAATGATTGTAACATCTCTTCCTTCTCCTACAAAATAAAGATTACTTTTATCTTTAAGAATGAAAAGATTTTCATAATAAACACCTTGTTTGGTATGAATAACGTGTCTAGATTTTGGTTTTTAGAATGTTTTACAACCTCTTGTATATTGCTAAAAAGTCAATATCCATGTTTAGACACCGTGAAGTCATATTCAATAATCGAATCTTCCAGCAACCGATAGGATTTTGATGTACAATGTTGGAGCTCCCAACAAATGTTCTTTCGATAACCCAAAAAATTGAAAATAATTGAACGATAATTACTAACATATTTATAAGTAGCAGTGATGGAATAAGAACTTTGATCCAATATGATTGTTTTGAAGATTGAGGAAACACAAACAAACATTAATAGAATGGGAATGTAGTATATATATATTACATGTGTATGTGATACGCGTGGTATCACATATAAAATGATATAAATCTTTCTTATTAATTGTTAGATATGGTGTAGCAGGTTAGGATGACATCTATTAGAATAAAACGACATATTTACTACCAAACCCGACATATTTAAAAGAAACAAACTAGTGCAAGAAACATCAATTTTACATAGTTGTTTTTATTCGTACATATTTTCATGTTCAATATCTATGTAATTTTTTTCTATGAAATAATAGAATTTTTTTAAAGCCTCAGTTTTTTGTGTTTCTCCTAGAGCTCCTTGAAAGTTTGATACCGCTCTGCATGTAGAATGAAATACTCATTGAGTATGATATAATTCGGAAGCCTTTAAAAACGGGTATGTAGTTTGAATGCTTAATGGAGAAAACAGGTTATGTGGAATCCAGTCAGTTGTTATGCATGTCTTATTCGATTCATATCATCACAGTGTGGAATGCAAAACCTAGCTTTTCTGCGTGTTTTATACTATGAAAAACACTTAGGTTAGGTAACCATACCCAATTATACCAAACCAAAACAAACAACGACATAAAAGGATAATTACGTTATTAGTCAATTAGAGTTATACATATAACTGACCTAGTAGTCTTCGAAATCAATTTATTAATAAAAGATAAATTTAATAAATCCCATAGATACTTAAAAGCAATTGTCATACTAAGAGTTCCAAAATCATATTACAATTCATCAAGAAGGGAAAAAAAGGGTATTCGTTCATGATGTGGAAAGATTGAATCATCAAACGGATTTTCTCTTTCTATCTATCCAAATGTTTAGTCAGTGTCTTAATAAAAGGGTACAAGTAGTAAAGTATGTATTGATTATTAAAATAAAATCATTATAAATTAATGATACCTGTGGAAAGGGTAATAATGGTTAGGTTTTAGGATTATTTGATTTTTGGTACTTAGGTTTTGACCGATTTTAGTGTTTTGTCTAACATTTGTCCAGGTTGGTATTTGGTAAAAAGGATGAGTGATCTTAGGTATTTACTTTTTTAGGAAGCAGCATCTTTCAAATCTCTTAAAAGATGTTCTTGTTTTGCATGATTCACAGTAGGCGAATTACGGGGTAGGGAAAGTGAAATTGTCTATCACTATAACCAGTTGTAAAATCCCATATATAAATCTTGAATGTTATTGAACAATTTGAATCCCCAATTTTTGGGTATCTGTTGTTAATGTTAAATTATTCGGTTTCAAGCTCACTAATTTTAAAGAATTTCTCATTTGTAACTCACTTTCAAATATTCTACTCATACAAATATGTAGAAAAGTTGTATTCAGTCTGAGATTGAATATAAAGTTTGATTTTTCGATCTGAAATGTTTTTGAGTTTCGTAAGATTCAATTGCAGGTTAATGATTTGTAATTCATATTCCAGTAATAATTTAAATATGCAAGACTTAGTGTTTCTTGATAATAATGTTTGTTTGATATGAATCCACCATTTTGGGGTATCTCTCTTAGATTTATATAACTCTTTCGCATTTGGTAATAGTTAGATTTCTATTACATTTACGAGATGTTAATCAATTAAATAAGAAATTTAGATTTCATGCACATACTTGATCTTGTATTTGTTGTTTTGTTGGTTTCGAAGGAACATTAAAATTAATACTTGTTACTTATTTGATAGCCTGAATAGGAACTGAACCTGTTATATTTGTACTTTTTATACGAAAATGTTTGGTGCCTCCAGATTCTGCCCCCAACCATTTCCCCCACATGTGTCATGATGGTAGTGGTTCAATTCTAATAATGGACCTCGCTGCATCCTTGAATTGATGATCTAGATGAAAGCCATCTAATGGGTGCAACAACCATTTCCCCTTTTTATAATACAACAGCTATGGCTATAATAGTCGACAAGATTCATGTCACCTTACTATATAAGATTTCCTTGACTATCGTTGACCTACTAGTTAAGACCAAACAAAAAAAACCTAAAATATATTCCTCTCTTCTTCTCCATTTCTAAATTTCTTCCCTCAAGACAAGAACGCCTCCGTCATAAACCAACAATGGCGTCCATCATGTAGATCGATGATGATAGGTGCTGGTTTCGTACATGAATGTGGTGGAAGAAAGAAGATTAACAAACAAGAACGCCCCTCTTGAATTGAGTTGTTTATAATGGTATCTCCTCTCAAGTAAAGAGTTTTTAGACGATGAACTGGATGAAGATTTTGTGATTAGAACTCACTTAGAAACTGAAAGAACGACTGATTTTTCGATTACAACTTCTTAACTTACAAAGTGAAAGAACGTCTAAGAAATTATGCTTGACGTGGGTGGTCTGTCCATTTCACAGGTTATTCCCACGTAAATAATCACTTTGGAAGAATCAGGTCAGTTGCATTATACCCAATTTCATTTTGTTTCCATATTAATTAGCATTGCCATCATAATAATTCAGGACGTTAAGATAAATTAAGGTTATCTATCCCTTTCCAAATGATCAGTTGGGTGTATGTAAAGCCCATGTTTTGAGAGCCATAAATATATCAGCTGACGTACTACAAACTAACAATTCAGATTGTTTGCGAAAATCTGTCTGATATGATTGGCTTCGTTAGGAATAAACATTTGTTCAATCCACTAATTCATCCTGAAACTAAATGAAAACTTTGATTCAACCCACCTATTTCATCCCCAATATGCAGTTGACACTACAACTATTTTTAGCTTTTAACTGTTCCTACATATTGTTTAGTAGACATCTCAACCTGTTTTTTGATCCATATATAGATGGCAGTTCATCAATAATTATCATAAGCAACAGTTTGTAGTCTTTGTTTGAGATAACCAGAATTCGCTGTGTCATTATAGCTGGCTTACACCCCACTTAAGCAACAGTTTGTAGTGTTATTTTGCTCAATTTTAACTTGTAATTTTTAAGTTGGCAATTACCGTTGGGCCTCTCCTAGTTAAAATTGCCAATTTTGCACTTGAAATGAATACGTTCTATCAGATTCAAAGTTGACAATAGTAATACCCGCACTCCATTATTAGGTATCCATGAACAATTTTAACCTCCTTGTAGCTGCTCTTGACCATGTCATTTGTACAAAACACTGTTGTAGTTTTATGGTGGTCTCTGTTTTGATCTTTTGAAACTTGAACAACCTTGTATTTGCACAAACCGTTTAAAACCCTGTAACTGTGAATTGTAGTGCACTTGGCATTATGTTCGTTTTATTTCTGTGGAGACAATGAGACATGAATTTCTCAACCTCTGAACACTTTTTTTCTCTACATTTCATTGATGTAATGGTTTTAGTTATGTTCATTCGAGCCTTTTTTCGTTCTGATTGCACTGAGGCCACCTTTTGATTGCAATGTTCATCCTAATCGTATGTAAATTCGCATGTACTCAACCCTATGATTAGGACTTGAATTTTATCTGGGGAGAAATGAACTGCTTAAACACCTGATTTTTGCAATAATCATTTTACTTTCTGAGAACTGATGTGTTAGCTGCTTTTTTGGTTGGTTTGGATATATGATCAGTTGGAGACTTGAACCATCTCATTCCTGCTACCATGAGTTAGGTGACATGCTGTCTTTGTTTCCCCGGGTCAACTTGACTCTGATCTTCACAAGCTAGCTGTCAACCAGATTTCCTTCCCTCGTCTTTACTTCTTCATGGTTAGTTTTGCACCTATTACCTCTCTGGGGTCGCAGCAGTACAGTGCCTGAACTTGCTCAACAAATGTGGGATGCCAAGAACATAATCCTCGCCATGGTCAGTACCTAACTGCTTCAGCGGAAAGATGAGCGCTAAGGAAGTTGGTGACCAGATGATCAATGTTCAGAACAAAAAATCGTTGTACTTCGTTGAATGGATCCCAACAATGTGAAGTCTACTGTCTGTGATATTCCACCAACAGGGTTAAAAATGGCATCTACATTTATTGGAAGTATATAACTAACAATCGACCTCATCGGCTAGTCTAACTTTAACTTTCTTACTGTCCAACTCCAAGGTAACATAAGTTTTCCATCTCAGCAAATGATTTTTTTTTTAATTTTAAGCGCTTAATTTAGGGAATATAGCAGAAGAGATTTAAGACTTCAAGTTGCTAGGTTTTTCTTGCAAAATTTTAGCATCTCTGCCTCATTGTTGCGCAAGGAATATGTCTATACAGTATGCTGTTGTCCTCATTCTAGATATTCCGCCAAATTGCAAAAGGCAATGTCTCCCGAATCTTCTTTATCTTTTTATTTGAGACCATTTCCAATGGTTAATTGGCCTTTAAATAATGTTTTCTGCAAAAACCCAGTTTAAACCAAAACTATCCAAGAAGTAATGACACATCGAGTCAAACATTTTTTCTCTCCTGAAAAAAAAAAACTCTCTGGCGATTGAAAACCCAATCAACTGAAAAACCCATCTGCTCCTTTGGAGCCGATCTGAGCAGTGATATGCATTTGCATTTGGCTTCAGAGATAGGTGAGGACATAAAAATTGGTCACTGCCGCAAGAATTTGAGACTGTGATGTGCATTTGCATTTAGTCGCAGTAGGCTGTGTTTATCTGACAGAGAGAGTAGAGACATACAAACTGAAACTAGACTTCTGATGCAACTTTCTTTGCACATTCATGGTCATCCACCGACTCCCCCCGCAACAAAATTGAGACTAGTTAAGATGGATTAGGTAATCCCAAAAAGAATTGATGTTAAGATGGATTAGGTAATCTCAAAAAATTTGAGTCTTACAAAACCAAAGTGAAAACATCAAGATTAGATCATAAATGGTACTTTCATAAATGAAAACTTAAAAAAAAAAAAAAAAATTCTATTATTTCTCCTATGTCAATCTCATCTTAGTTTGAAATTTTGAAGTACTGATGGTGGATCCACCAACCGCCTCTTTACCTCATCATCCATACAATCGGAGAAATCCTACATCAATTTCCCCAATCAAAACCACAAGTGCAACCACCCAGATTTTAATAAAATCTTGCTCCATCAAAAAATTGCTTCTACCACCCATCTCATAGATCTCCTTCACCCATCCCCTACTCATTAATGGTGCTGGTTTCGTCCATATTGCTCAATCAGGGTAAGTTTTTGCAATGGTGGTGCAAAGGGTGGCGGCAAGTTTTTGGTAACGATTAGGGTTTCTTCTTCATTGGACTTTCTACTTTACATGGGCAGTTCCTATCCGGGTATCTCTAACTTTGGAACTGGTCTTGGGCTTCGATGAGTTTGTGTCCCCTGGGCCTCGTTTTCTTACAGCTTGTAAGTGTAAGGAATCTTTTGATCTCCTTGTCAACTCAGTAATCTCTGCCTTTTTGGTTTGTAACAATTCTTATTTCTTCGATCAATTTATTCCCCTTTCACGATCAAAATAAAATAAAATTATGAGAGGCATCAGACGGAAGTGGTAGACAAAGTCACATTAGTCGAAATACTATATTCCCATTGAGATTCCATACCGAGAATGAACTGTCACCGCCTGAAATTGAATCAAGAGTTTTTCATCAGTTGCATCTTTTCCTGTGCGACAGTAGCTAGCAAAATACTCAAGACTTGTTACCATATGCTCCAGAGAAGAAGAAGGTATCAAACCCGACAACTTGTTGTTACAAGGATTAAATTTTGTAACCTGGCTGAATATTTTAGCCAAATTTTAATATTTGGTATGTCCAAATGCCAATCTGGAATCTTTTGATTTGCTAGCTGCGGAATGAACATTGGTTGAAATGGTGTTCATTTTTTGTGACTGAGGCCAAGAACAGTCTGCAACTCCACTAGACTCCTAATCCATTTAACTTGTAATCACTAAGTTTCAAGGACATTAATTCATGGCAGTCCACTAAGGTTATTCCTGGACAAATCCAAATCACACAGATATGAAAATTTTCCAATCTCTGTGAGTCTCCCCGAGAAATTGAAAGAAATTGATTCAGTTGATGTTCACTTTTTTTCATCGCAAAATGAAAACTACAGAGGCACATCCTTGCTTCTGCCATGATTTTGTAGTCGCAGATCTGTTTTTTTTTTTTTAAGGTTTCTCTCTTCTATAGACGATGGAGGCACAGCTTTAGTTCATCCGTAGAAAACCAATCTTATAAGGGTTGGAGAATTTGCCGTCAAATTTAGGGTTCACTTAACGGCTGTTAGAACTTTAAAGATATTTAACTGACCAACTATTACCAGTTGACTAATCCAAACAGTCAAAAGAATTATACGATACCATACTGCCTCTTGTACACCTCTTGGCGCATTAGAACTTGACCCCTTTGGGGTAAGACGCGGGAATTTCAATATGATGCTCATGCAGAACCAGAAGATCATAGGGGTTATCAAATTGCACCACCATACACGACAAAATTATACGACGAATTGTTGTTATATATCGATGAAGATGAAGTTGTAAAAATTGATTTCTCTTTCGAAGGACATCGTAGGCTGGCCTTATTACTCACCCCCAATCAATGGTGTCACGTCCGCTTTTAAACTTGACCTCCTTTTTAATGATGCTAATGAACAGATTGATATCCCTATGAATGGGGCTAAGTACACTTGGATTAAACGTGGCTCTCTTTCTTCAAGGAGTAAAATACATGGTAACTGTTAACTGGGACGACCATTTTCCGGGTATTCTGGTTAAACTTTAGGCAGGAGTTTTTTCGGACCATAAGCCAATTGTTCTTACTTATGATTTAGAGGATTGGGGAGTTCCTGCTTGGACACGTGAAAGGTTGCTTGAACCATGTTTCCTAGATCGCTTGGAGACTTGGTGAGCTTTTTTTTTTTTGAAAAAGGCAAAGATAATATAAAGAAGAAATGATGCCAAGATAGCACCCTCGAAAGATACAAAAACAATTGAGCAAGGTTCTTAGAGAGCTTACAAAAACTTGGTGAGCTTCTTTGGCTAATGAATTCTCGGGATCTTCGGGTTATATTTTAGCTAAAAAGTTACGAGCTTTGAAATGTAAAATAAGAGATTGGAATAGAAATTTCTTCGGCAAAGTCGATAGAAAGTGTGAGCAAAACTATCTCCTTATTCAATGGCTGGACCAGAAAATTGATAATGAAGATATTACCGATTTTGAAATTCACAAAGAATCCAGTAAAAACTTTAAAGATATAGAGAATTAACAACAGATTTTCAGCCCCATCTTCAAATGCAACTAAGAAAACTTCTTCAAGACTCACAAATACATTTATTAACAGCTCCCCATGTGCTTCTTTGTGAAGAACAACGTTAATAATATCACCGCGACAGGACACAACTATATTTGGCCTCTTCTGTCGATATCTACAACAAACAAATTGAGATTACTAATGTTTACTTATTCTTAGTCTTCGGACAACAATAGATATACTGTAGTCGTGTAGTGGTACCTAAGTCAGGTTGCAACTCAAGTCCGCCATTTCCAAGCAACTTGTATGTATGCCTAGGGATAGGTCACCCATTGCCGGTGGTGCTTTATTGAATCATATGCACATCTATTTTCCCCATCAAACTCCTCCACAATTCGTTTTCAGTAGGTAACATACTTAAATTGGAATTACTGCATTAATATTACATTTCATAAACAAAGAAACAAAGAAGAAGAAAACTAGTATGCGATATGAAACATGCTACAAAGTTTTGATAGCGCTAACTCCTTATGTTACAAAAAAAGCAAAATGGACAATAGGTTAAACGTAATTACTCATCAGCCTTAATTTTCGATTATAAGACCACCAAAAATGATGATGAGCCGGTTGAGATACTGGAATGCAATTCAAACAAATATATATTCTAGTCTTAGGTAGAAGCAATTCAAGAAATTGTAAAAAAAGGGTATTCCTTATCTGCATCTCCATTCTCCAAAGGAGATAAGCCTGCTATTTCATAAACGAAATCAAGGATACCCTTTTTACAATGTCTCATACTGTGCTCCTCTTAATATATAGTGCATTGCTTCTAGGCCTCTTAATATGAGTTTGTCGACAATCAGGAAGCAAATTCAAAAATTAAGGGAGCTTAATTATACCCATTTGCTGGTGCTGTATTATGTGCACCTATTTTCCGCATCAAACTCAACTGACAATTCATTTCAATAGGTGAAATGCTGAATTGGATCTAGGTTCAGATTACAGTTTCATGAATAAAAAAGAACAAAAAAAAAAAAAAACTGGCAATGACAGAATTTCTCCACCACTTGACAATTCTATTTATTATTGGGATAAATATAATTGATCGGCATACATAAAAAGTAAACTATGAAATGAAGAAACAAACGGAATACAAATGATCAAACTAGCAGATTCAGTTTTTCTTCTAGTGAGGTGAAACTGAATCTTCAATTAGCCCACCACAAATGATGGAGATTACTTAGATGAAAATTGAAGGTAAAATTGGAAAAGGAATACCGAAAATCTTCAACCGGAGATGACAGAAAAAAACAGGTAGATGAAAATGAGAGAAAGTGACCGAAAAAATTAAGATTTTGAGAGGAGATATCATTATGCTAGTAGCCGCTGCTTGTTGTTGATGCCATTTGAAATACCACCACTTATTTCTGCCATGATTTTGTAGTTGCAGATCTGTTTTTTCTTTCAAGGGTTTCTCTCATCTACAAAGATGATGGGAAGCGCAGTAGTGTTGGCTTCGATACAACCACTTATAAGGGTTACACAATCTTCCGTCAAATTTAGGGTTCACTTATAATAGAGTGTTTCGCTTAATCTGACGGCCGTTGCAATATCTATGACTAATCTGAATTCCTGACCTAATATAGACGGCTGTGATATGGAGTAGTTGATAACTGAGAACTTTAAGATATTGATCTGACTAAAGTAGGCAAACCATCCAAACAGTCAAAATAATTTTAACAACATTAGAATCTAAATCCTTCGGTGTCAAGGAGGAGCAAAGACTGGACTTCTATTGTGGGAATTTCAATCTGATGCTCATGCAGAAACCAAAGACCATGGAAGTTGTCAAATTGCACCACCGTATATACACCACAAAACTATACCATCAATTGTCATTTACTGATGAAGTTGTAAAAAGCGCATATGTGGATAGCGTTCCCATTAACTATGGATTCTCTGAGTGCAATTTTATTTTTATTTTTTTATGAGCTACTTTTTTTCTTTCCTTTTTATTTTATTTGGTTTCGATGCCATTTGATGGTGATCCTTATAGTCAGACAGGTGAGGAGATAAAAGTGGTCAATACAGTGCATTGCATTTAGGTTGCAAACCGAAACAAGACTTCTGATGCAACTTTGCACATTCATGGTCACCGACTCTCGCAACAAATTGATGATGGATTTACTAAAAGATAGCGATTTTAGTATTCAGTCTAATTCTAACATTTGGAATGCTCAAATGCCAATCTGGAATCTTTTGATCGCTAGGTGACAATTGAACATTGATGGAAATGGTTTTAGTTAGAGAACGTTAATGTGCAATAGTAGCGAAATTTTAGCATCTCTGCCTCTTTGTTTTCTTACCTCTTTGCCGGCCTAAGAAAATGGCAGCAATATTGTTGAAGCTGGCATGTGTTATTCTAGCTTGCATGGTAACGGTTGCACCATATTCAGCTGAAGGAGCAATGTCATGTGGTATGGTGATTTCCAAGAATCCAAGATGGCACCATGCCTTGGCTACTTGACAGGGGGTGCTCTTACATCTGGTTGTTGCCAGTAGTCGAGATCAATTGGTGGAACTATATGGAAGTGCTTTTTTTCCTTACACACTCGCTTTTTTGTTTTAATGCTACTTGGAGGTAGCTTTCTGAAGAAGATGTAAATGGCCAAAACACGATCTGCTTGAGTGCATACTGTTAAAGGACCGATCGAGTCTAACTGACGCTACACGTACTTATTGGGCCGACCGAAGCGAGGAGGATGTGATGATTTTTTGTTTCGTGCCAATCCCATTTTTTTCATCAGTTTTCCAAAGCAAACTTCAATTATTTCGAATCCAAAATTTTCAATTTCTTCGGTCCAGTTTCCCTTTAATTTTTCAACTTTGGCTGGATTTTATTGGATGTAGAAGATGTAGATGAACTTGGCACAAAAGATAAAGTTTCTCGGTCGGCTCCCCACGGCATGCCGTCATCTAGTATATTTTCATTATGGGGGGCACATCATGAGCATTTTCTTTTATTTTGAATTATCTAGAGGTCGACATTGACCGTTTGACACTGACAATAAAGCATAATGAGCCATTGTAAAAGTATTATTAGCGATAACAAACATAAAGCATTAGGCCGGCCATTCATCAGATTCTGAGTTATCATGTTACCCAGCCTGTTTATTTCGCGAATAAAAAACAAAGAAGAAGAAAAAGTTGCAGTGTCAGAATTTCTCCACCACTTGATAATTTATTTAATTATTGTCTTAATTGATTGACATACATAAAACTGAACTATGGAGATGATGAAACAAACGAAATACAAATTGATTAAGCTGCAGATTCTGTCATTGCTAGAAAAAACTACAAAAACGAATACAGGAAAATCTTCAACCACTAAGAGATCAAATTGACAATACAGAAAGAAGAACAATAAATGGAAAAAATGGGAAATTGAGATTATGAGAGGATAAATCATGCTGCTGCTTGTTGTTTATGCCATTGAACTACCACCATCACTTGCTTCTGCCATGATTTTGTAGTTGCAGATCTGTTTTTTTGTTTAGGGTTTCTCTCCTTCTCTACACTGAGAGACGATGGGAGGCACAATTTAGGGTTCCTCTTATAAGGGTTAGAACATATTATTTGGATTATGGACGGCTGTGATATGCTACTTATAAGGGATGAGAGATGGAGATCGACCCTTTGATTTAGGGTTCAAGTCTATTATTTGATCTAACGGCTGTAAAGTATTCTTTGACTGATCGTGTTTGGTGACCTACATTTCTTTTGATAAGCAGATATGATCTGTGATTGATACATGTCGTACAATGGATTGTAAACTGATTATTAGTTTTCAGATGCAATTGTGCAGACCTGTAATGGTCAGATGCGAAAATAAAGATCCAATTGTGTGCAAGTTTGGCTTGCAAAGGTTTTGTGAGTCGTTGATGGAAGACGAGGTGTTGAAGCTTGTTTAGGAAACTGTTCGGAATCTAAGAAATATGTTCGGATTGTGTGGCGCATATAGTTTGATTAGCAGTATCAGTATGTCTCTCGGGTAGAGAGTTAGAAGCCCAGGATACAACCAGGAGTAACAGTGAAGCAAGTTCAACCAGGTACTCGTTTATTTGAGATGTGAAAGAAACCCAAGGTGATACCATCAAATTAATTGAGTTAATGCGGTACTAATAGTTGAAGCCATGATCAACAATAAGCATATTGAACTAGATGTGGGAAGTGTTGCAGTAGCACAAGTTATGTGGTAGAAGAACTTATTCTTTCCTAGTTTGGTAGTTTGAGTTTAAGGGAGAATGTTGGAGTTTGAACTAAACACAAACTACACAGTAAGACAAAGTCTTAGGACTTACTCATGAGTTAACAATGTGTGAGTAATACTCGCACATAGTAGTGTTGACGGAGTTGTTATTTAGGGGTCGTGTATGGCTTGGTCATAAGCTGTTAGAGTTAGTGGTATTAGTGAGTATGTGTTAGTCCTATTCTCTAGGAGAGTTTAGTGTATTGAATATGGGTTGTAATGCCTATTCTCTAGGGAAATCAGTTTAGTCTATAAAGCCTATATAAAGGCACACCTTGTAAATCAGTAATGTGTAGGATTGAACACAATGTAGTCATTGAGTTTTTTGATTTCGTATCCTCTCCGCTCTCTCTCTATGTCAAATCCTACACATAAGGGTTTGGTCACAGACTCACAAGAGATTATACCGGGTCGAAACAAATACTGTAGTCTACCCATTTGGTGCTGGCTTAGGCCCATTAATCACCATTGGGGTTGAGTTATAAGCCACTTCTTTGACGATTTATAAAGGGGATATCATTTTCGGTGGGCTGATACCATTACATATAGGACAAACAAATCTTAGTAGATCCTGGCGGTTGGATCGATAAATTGGTATCATCCAGTTAAAACTGGTATCCCCCTTTATAAATCATGTTTTCTTTGAAAGAGAAATCAATTTTTTAGGACTTAATCTTCGTAGGTACATGACAAAAATTCATGGTATATTTCCATGGCGTTTGGTGGTACAGTTTGATAACCTCTACGGTCTTAATAAACAAAATAAGTTGTAGTAAATGGTAAAAATTTGCTCAAAAAGGAAAGAAAAGTTTTATACTTCCCTGGGCATCACTTTCAGTTTCCATATATGGTTCCAAAGCTCCATATAACCAAAAAAAGATAGAAAGGGGTTAAATTCCTCGTAAAATTAAAAAAAAAAATTGACTATTGTATACACGTGAACAGCATGCACAAACCGCACTTTGCCCAACTGCAGGCTATTAGAACCCATATCATAGTCAAATTCAATGTTATGGCCTTCGTCAGTGGTGTAAACCCCGTCATTATCAGCTTCCTTCTCATCTTGTGTTTGGATGGCTGCTTTTTGTTCTTCATGGCTGATGGTTTTGGGTTGAACGTCAATCCTACCGCAAACAAAAGTATACTACGGGCACAAAAATAAAGTATAGCCTTACCTTTTTGTTCCCTGGTCAATAGTAACAACAAACCTTTTGAGCCACAAAAGAAAATTAAATGAGTCAGAAACCATTGGAATGCGGATGTCGTAATCAGAAAATATTGAAACACAAGCATAAACGATTCTAGCAACAACAAAAAAAAGCTAGAATGTGAAGAAACCTGCGACACATTCTTATTCATGTATAATGTTCTCCAATAAAACCTTCTACTTCTTCTTCTGGCTCCAAGGAATTTTCAATACTTCCAGCAAATTCCTTGTGAGACTCTGTTGCACTTCCATCTGAATCACATTGAAGATAGAAACAACAATAATATAGTGGTTTGGCTTAGTCCCAGTATTAATTGTAAACAATCTTTAAAGGTTGCACTTCCTCTTTTCAAAAATTGTAAACTGATTTTTTTTTCTTGGGACAAACTTTGTGACGGAGAAATTACAGTCAAGTCATCTTATAGAAGGCCTCCTTAACAGTCGTCCAATAAGCCTAGTGATGATAATGCATGCCAGTTGCTACTATCTTCTACATCTTGATTACGCCTGAATTTATCTCTCTGCCTCTGTTGTTTAAACTTAGTGTTACTTGCAAAGTCATCCCTATTTTACCTGCAAATATAGAGCATTTTCTGACCAAGATAATGCATATTGCTGGGCTTACAGTGTACATCCCCACATTGTTGTATGGTGGTGTGTTAGTGATTGTTTGTTGGTTAAACTCCTAAAATATGCCACTGACATTTGGTAATGTTGTTTTTCCTTCCAAGAGTAAGTTTATCCTAATGTTGTCACTTTAGTAAGTTTATCCTAATATGAATTAAACATTTCAGTGTCAATAGGGAAGATGTAAAGGCTGACAGATGCAACAAGAATACAAAGGAATCATTGAAGTTCCCGATCCTGAATTTTATGACTTCGACAAGGATAGGACCGAAGAATGTTTAGCAGCTGATCAGATCAGGTATGGGCTACGTAATGTGGGTTGTGCAAGGCGTGGCAAGCCGGCGTAAAAACTATGCCAAACTTTTCGGAGATTCTCTCTCCAGCCTACCTGGTACTTGTTACTGGAAAAAGACTTCGGTTCTCGGTAGTTCAGTTAGACTTTGTTCCTGCTGACCAAAATGAGACAGATATTTTGCTGATTGCTGCAAAATAAAGAAGAAGCTTTAGTGTAGAGAACAAGCTCTATGTTCCTGCTGACCAACATTTGGGTTTTCATTTTTGCTTTTTGTTCTGGCTACGTTAAATTTGGTAGTCCTTCTGTAAGCTTTAGATCTCCTTATTTTTATTAATACAATTCTTATTGGATGGAGCAAAAAAAAGTATTATGGCGATTCCAGTTGCGAGCAGCAGGACACAAAGAGGTCCGAAGACAATGCATCTACTTCATGTCCAAATCTTTTAGCCGAGGCAACAACATAGGCTTGCTAATCCTGTTTATATTGATATAATGATGTTGTATAGACCTATTATAATCTAAGGGATTCTTTGAGATTCATTCCCTTTGATTTTAAGTTTTAGAGCGTTCCATCTGCACTCACTTGTGGTCATGAAGGGGTACTCATATCAGCTTGTTTGTAACTTGAACTTGTTGAGTCTTTCCTTCCAATTGAGGAACTTGAATTTCAAGTCCTCTAGTGAAGACAAATGACACAAGATACTTTCCTGACACTCTGATTCCAAAACTAATTTTATCATCCCAATTCATTCGCGGTTTCTTATCATAATACATTGTTGAACTAGATTTGCTCGGACTTGGGCAAGGCTTGAGATACAGGTGAGGAGATAAAATTGGCCATGGCCACCAAGAAGTTGAGACCATTTGCATTTGATTGGAGTAGAAACATACAACCTGAAACAAGATTTCTTATGCAACTTGGCACACTCAAACAAACAAATTGAAACTAGTTAAGATGGATTAGGTAATCTCAAGAAATTTAAGTCTTAGAAAACAAGCAAAGAGAATACATCCAGATTAGATCATAAATGGGATACTTTCATAAATGAAAAGAAAACAAACAGAATAATAATAAACTTATGGAGATGCAGAAATTGTGGGACTAGAATTGATTAAACTAGCCGATCAAATCTTGTGCTTCTCAGTCCTGATATAGACTATCCTGGTGCTGATCCTAAAAAGAAACTAAAAAATAGAAATATCACAAGAAAGCATACTATTGGTGGTTGTTCATGAAAATAAAACCAAAATAGAAAATTACATGATCCGACTAAAATATAATATTATTATTTTGAGAGGAGAAATCATATAATGCTAGTTGTCGGTAATGATGCTGCTATTGAACCGCCTCCAATTGTTTCTTTGGTTCTTAGCAGGTAGAAGAGTGGAGGCGCACAGTTCAGTTCCATTAGGAAAAACTTATGCTGCTTATAAGGGGTGGAGATCCCTTTGATTTAGGGTTCACTTGAATATGATCTAACGGCTGCAGCTTATTCTTTGACCGACAGTATTTTGTAACCTAAAAATTTGTGTTGATAGGCAGCTGTAGCTATTCATCAGATTCTGAGTTTTATGCTCCTCTTCCTCTCCTTCCTATATCTTTTTTTCTTTCTTCTGTTCATCGGGTTAGTGAAATTTCGATTTTGATTATTTTCTGAAAGTGAAAAACAGATTGTTACAAAAGATGACTACAACAAGATATATAGAAGTGGGTGTACATGTGTATTTGAAAGATGCATATCAATATCAAATGTAGATTTTGGAAACATTTCTTATCATAAAAATTTACATAGATCATGAACCAAAACAATAATCAGTTCCGCAACAGCTTATTGTTCTAAAGAGAATAAGATTGCTTTTTGCGTCATATCCGATTAGAAGGTCTTGGAGTGAAGTTTGTTTGGCATTATGAAATAGTAATATCTTAATACTATTTCAACCTTCTTTTTTCTTGTACTAACCCTTAACCCGTGACGCTCCGTCACGGGCATAATTTTTATCTGGATATTATATTTAATATTTATTAACTATCAAGTTTACCCTCCTTATCATTACAATAGTGAAAAAAAGAAACAATAAATATTTCTACTCTTCGGTCCACAAATATTTTCTCATGTACTCGTATACGATTTATTTCTAGTATATTTGATATTATGACATTCTCCCTAATAATGTCTCTCCCTGCCCGAGCTATATCCTATCAGAATTATTTTTCACATACTTTTTTTTCACAAAAAGAATGATATTTTATATGTTTTATAGTTTGTAAAGACAAAAATATCTTATCGATCATTTAAAATTGTACTGCCCTTCTGCATCTCACTTATTTTAGTGACCGTACAAAACCAAAACATCGAACTATGTAGGTTAAAACAAAATTACATCACTCGAGCTCATTCGTCCCGAAAATAATTATGTACATATTGACAATATCCATATCCTTGTTGATTTTGTCCCCTTAAAGAATGGTCCAAAAAAATTAAAACTCGGAATGAACTCTACAATACAAATCACATTGTATGTTCTTACTATCTTAATAACACAAACTAATTCATTTACCTAAGCCACTATATTATAAAACGTTGAGCCATTTCAGATAGCAATCCATTATACTCAGAAAAGATGTATCTCCAGTACTTCAAAACTCTCAGACATTCTACGACATTAACCTTCTAATGTGAGGTTATACGATAAACTCCCAAACATTTTACGATATTGACCTTCTAAAAGTGAGGTTATACACTGCATAAAAATAATAAAACCATTAATTAGCTAGTATAGTCAAATGGTTAACCAATTAATCTAATAACAATAGACTATGTTATCCATCATCATTGAATAAAAATAACGTTAAACCATTTATTAAAAAATAGTGAGACGACGCGAAATTAATTAAAATATATTATACTAATCTAATATAAACAATATTAATAATTTAAATATTAGTTAATAAAAATATATTTGATATCATTATTATTAATAGAATAATTTAATTATTACCGTTTTTTAATGTGACATTTATTATCGCAAATTAATAGAATATTTATTATGAAATATTAGTGATATGTTAATTAAATTTCGGCCGATAGATGAATTTTTAATCCTAATCACAACCATCACTTATGAGAAACAATTACAACCTTAGATTTATCTATTGCAAGAATAAATCTGGAGCTTTCTTTATCTTGCCTAACTTGTCTAAACTCTGTAAATATCGTAAAATTACAAATTCTCTTATTCCCATCTTAAACAGTTTTTTTTCGTTGTCTAAATTTTGTCTTATATGATATTATCCTCAAAATATTTGGTGTTTGCCTTTATCAATCGTACTAAAAACAACTACATCTTTCATAAACACTCTATCGTGGGGTGAACTAATACAATTTCACCAACACTCACCACCATAATAATCACGCCCGCCATTATTTGTTCCACCGCCACTAATGTTATTGCCTCCGCCACACACTTAGGGGCGGAGCTATCTTGCTGGGTGTGCAGTTGCACACTTAGCCCAACTGACTACCAAATCCAATATTACATATTTTGGGTTTCTTAGGTGCAAAATAATCTTCCAAGCCCACTTTGAGCTTCACAAAATGGTTTTGTGCAACCCCTCTCTTAAAAACCTGGCTTCATTCCTGCACACGTTAACACCCGTCACCTCTCTTACCACCCACTACTTCTTCTACTACCACCATTAATGTCTACTGATATATTTTATATTAAAATTATTTATTAGTGAAAAAATATATTTAGTTGATTAATTAATGAGACATTTATAACGAAAAGATTAATAAATCATTCATTATGAGCAATTAATGCTACACTAATTAATGAAGTAATTATAATTTTAAAGTTGAACAAATCGCGGCCATAGATTTATCATCTCCCTAGATAAATCTGGACCACTCTTTAACTTGTCTAACTTTTCCAAACTTTGTTTTGTATTCTAGATATCTTATGTTGTTATTGTGATACTAAGTGATACGTTTTGGTGGTGGACATGGAAATGTAAATTGATTTCAGAGTTTGCCTTCAAAGTGAAACGAAAATATTTGCGATTATCACTCATCCCGACCAAGTATTATCGATGAATTACGATTTTCACTAGACACTACAGATTGTTAGAGGTGATAATTGCGATTATCAACGGATGAAAACCGAAATTTTCATTAAAAACGGTGGGGTGAGATGGATTCACCACTGGTGTATATGCTTCAAAAGAAGAAGGAAAAAACCTACTGGTGCATATTTTTGTGCGTTACATTAAGGTGCATGTTTTTGTGCATTAATAACCCCGTGACCATAACAATTCCGTGAGATTTGATGATCATCTCATTTGCAATTTTAGTTTGTATGTATTTTCATGTTACGCGGTGTTCAATTTTAGTCGACATATTTGAATGCAGACAGGTGCAAAATCCAAGCGCATGGTCAAATTAATAAGAAGAGGGCTTTTGTCTATTTGTAACAATAGTAATGTTTTAGTGTTGTTGGATGTGTCATTCACGGACAACAACTGATTATTAGAGATGGGAATCGTGATTATTATCGAGCATGATTGGTGCTTGTTACAGGTGACAGGAATTTAAGGCCAATTTTACTGACCACGCCACTTTATTAGGGATGAAAACAAAAAAATTCACCAATTCCCATGACGGAAAATTGAATTTTTCACGAATCACATTTGTGAAAACTGGAATTATCATCAATCTCTTATGACACTGGCGGAGAAAATTGGGAATTTTCAACAATGGAGCCTGTGAAAACTGAATTTTAAGTCCGATTTTTCTAACCACGCCAATTAATTAGGTATGAAAACACAAAAATTCACCAATCTCGCATGACAGAAAATTAAAGTTTTCACAAATCGCGTTTGTGAAAATTGGAATTATCGCCAATCTCGTATGACATTAGCGGAAAAAAATTGGAAAATCAACAATCGGGATTGTGAAAACTGGTATTTTTCACCAATCACGTTATTATTGGTGAAAATTGAAACTTTCTAAAACTAATAATAACAATCACGAAAAATGTGATTTTTACTTATGGCGTCATGAAAATTAAAATTTTCACAAAAAATCTGAGTTTTTCATTAATCTCGCATGGCGTTATTATTCGTGAAAAAAACGAGAGATAAACAAGGTAAAATAAGTTAGGGAGATTTTCAGTAATTTGCATCATATTACTATTTTTTAGGGAAATAAACAAGGTAAAATAAGTTATTTTAGTAAAAGTCAAACGAGATTTAAGGGCTTTGAATTTTTAACAACGGTTTTCTATTTTCAAAACAGAAATTAACTAAATAACTATTTTTTAGGGAAATAAACAAGATAACACGAGATAGGGAGCTTTACAAATTATTTTAGGGATTAGAATTTATGACAACTTTTTTATTTATTTTAAATAGAATTATTTTCTTATTAGGGTAAAGGTTATTTTTGTAAACAACTTATATTATAAATAATTATGGGTTTACTATATATGGAATGTTAATGATGGGTTTTGGATATATAAAAAACACAAATTGGTCTAGAGAACTGTAAAATGAGCACCAAACAACAAAAAAAACCTAAAATCTATTCCTCTCTTCTGCATTTCTCCTCGTCTAAGTTTCTCCCCTCAAGAACCCGACGTCATAAACCATCTCTGAACCAACAATGGCTTCATGTAGATCGATGCTGGTTTCGTATGGGAATGTGGTGGAAGAAGAACAAACAAGAACACCCGGCCCCTTTGAATTGAATTGATTATGACATCTCCTCGAAAGTAAATTCGAAGCTGCAGGAGTTTTTGGACGATGAACTGGATGAAGATGTTTCACACTGGAAATGTCGATGGATAATCGAAGATTTGTGATTAGAACTCAGCTAGAAAGTGAAGAACGGCTAAATGATCGTGTTTTGATAGTAATTGGAAATCAACTCAGCTATGAAGTGAAAGAATGGCTACAGCTCCAAGGTGATTCAATTGTATATCCTTGTATTCATTTCCCATCAACATATCAATCGATCAGGGATTCTCACTTGAATTCATGCTTTAACTTTACTGGTTCTTTACTCATTAGATCAGGAATTTAGCAGAGGACCTCTTTTATATATTATCCCCAATTCCTTTTGTTTCCATATTAGCATTAGTCGTGATGTAGAAATTATGCTTGCAACTGGTAAAAATCTGCATCTCAACCATCTTGAACTTACATCGAGCCAGTATTGTTTTTGACACAGCATTGACCCTGCTCGATCGAGCATCACCATCATAATAATTCAGGATGTCAAGATAGTTTAAGGTTATCCCTTTCCAAATGATCAGTTCAGGAATGGGAACCATATAATGCTACTCTTTCTGTTCATCAACTTGTTAAGAAGGCAGTACTTTTCTTACAATTGTGTTTTTAGTTTTCTTATTAATCTCAACTTGCAATCATGCAGATTTCTCTGTGCTATTGTCTAAACCAGGGTTGGTTCCAGCTCCGTTACTAGACTCCATAGCATACTCCCACCGTACGTACATCATTGAATTGTTTTTTCCAGGTTGATTTTTTCAGCTCTTTAAAGCCTTTGGAGTATGATGAGATTCCAGAGTTTCTCTCTGAAGTTCGATCTCTGCCTCAATGCGGCACCCCTGATCACCACATTACCTCTCCCTCGACAAACCGATATGCATTGCCTCCTTCTCTGATGTTGCTTGGATCTCCATAAATGTTTAAGTGCTGAAACTTGTAAAAGTCTTGTATGTGGGCGTACTACTAGTAGTTACTACTACTGATTTCTGAACTTGAAAACCACTGGGTTTTACAGTTACCTGATGTTACCCTTGTCCAGATGGGAGAAATAAGCACTCTTGGTGGTACCCTTGAGGCCCGTGGGAGTGGGTTCATTTTCACAGCCCCTCATTTCCATATGCATTGTAAAACTGTCTCTCTTGCAACGTGGAGACGACATGATGCCGCATCTCTTGCAATTCCACCTGCATCACCCCATGATGGTGGGGACAAAGGAGAATGGATATCCTGTTCATTTTGCCGCTGTGGTCTGCTACAAAGGCAGCAATTGGGAGGGCCAAGCAAGCCAGTTATTTGGATCGTGGCAAAGAGTTAGACAACTTAGTAGGCAGCGTTGCTAAGACTAGGTGGGATTTCCAGTCTAAGTTTTCTATAGTTTAGGAGCTGAACAATTTCCAGTTTAATGGAGTTCTTCCCTGGTGGGGGCATCAACTGACGTTGCCCGGACTTTTCGTGCTCTAGTTTTGTTTGTTTGTAGGAACCCTTTCTTTGTGCTCCCACAAAGAGGTATTAAGATTGTTAATTTGAACCTGCACGAATGACAGTGGCATTAGATATGACAGCGGTGTTCACAGACTATTCAGGTGACGTGCTTCAAATCCGCGCAATTGACATAGCAAAGCTCGGTGGCATAAATCATCTTCTGAACTTTGGGAACGTGATTGTAATCCTTACATCTCGAGGTTCAGCTTGCTTTGTCCTACTATAGGAATGTAGAGGAATCCTTACATGTCGAGGTTCAGCTTACTTTGTCCTACTCTAGGATTGTAGAGGAGCCCAAAGATTGGTGTGGTGGGGTGTTTCAGTGATAAGAAAGTGAGTCAGAGGATCAATGGATCAGATAGCTAACGAAGAAGTACTGGAGGAGCGTGAAGCAGGAAAAGGTTGAGATGAGTTTAGGCTGTGCAGCCACGGGAAGCTACCAATTTATCTTTGTTGCTTCTAGTTTCTTTAGTTGTATGTATATTGTTGGTTGCTTCCAGCTTCAAATTTAGCTCTCTTTATTGCTGCTTATCTGTTGGTTAATATTGAAGATATGTTGATTATTTTTTTCTCTAGGCACGTATCTGGCAAACCAAGTATGGTGATTAGAATCTGGAGATGATGAAAATAATTTGGAAAAACATAATCAATGGAAGAAATTTTTTTGAAGTCAGACCTACTATGAAAACAAAATATTGAGAGAAGTTGGTGTAAGGCAAGACTAGTCAAACTTTTCAAGCATAAGTCAACACTTTATATAAACCCTAGATCTAGAATTATCGTACGGACAACATAATATTAATTTCTTTTGAGCTGTCAAATTTCACTCACTCACTCTGTTCTTACCCCTTAAAAATAAATTTTTCAGATGGAAGATTTCATAATCCTTCATGGAAAACATGGTACAATCATTGTTGGATTTGTTCTCAAACAATTCAACATTATACTTTTGGGATCAGATTCTAGGATGGTAACCAAGAAAGGAGAAATTTATTATGATGCAGATACTGGAGGTAAGTTTTGGAAGAGTTTACTCGATACATATTATTGAAACTATTCAGAGACCAAAAACAAGCCATCATAGATGCAAATGTTTAAATTAGACTTCGATGATGATTACTATGCTTTTTACAAACTGAAATAATTTCTTTTCTAAAGAGTTGCCTAAGCAACATTTGTGGAACAACATTTGTGATTATCAGCAACTTGTATGTGCATCTATTTTCAGTTCTGCAGATAAAAACATTTTTACATATGCTAATATTGTTCATATATATGTGAGAGTCTCATAGTATTTCTTAATTTTGCCGAGTTAAAAAAAAAAATCACATCATAAATGGGTTCTTTTCATGAATAAAAATAAGAATAAGAAAAAAGTGTAAATTTATTCATTTGCAATGAGGAAATGTCATTAATTTTGTTTATATGCTCTTACAAATTCACAGTTTCCTATAAATAAACACAAACGCTTCGTCTTTTCCCCTTTAGTTTCTCTTGGAGAATCAGATCCGGCTTACCTCTACTACAGAAATTTGATAGGAAATGGTGGAACTGAAATATAGTGATTCTATTTGTTTAACTTAATTCAAATACTTGTGTTGTTGCAATTGTGATTTCTATTTGTAGAGAACGGGCCTTGAACTGAATATCTTTGTTTCACGTTTTTAAGCCTTACGATTCCTTAGGATTTAGATAAGTATTATCTTTTTATGTTTAGGTTTATCTTTTCTTTTCTTAGGTTAGAAGTTCAGGGTTCTATTTAAGGTCTTGTTTAAAGTTTTGGTCGGCAGTTTTAAATTGATGAATATTAAGAAATGTTTAAAGTTTTGGTCGGCTGTTTTAAATTGATGAATATTAAGAAATGTTTAAAGTTCTATGAGTTTTCATGTTCAGTTGATGTCTAATCCTATAACCCTGCATCACCTGTGTTTTTTTTATTCCATAGTGTAAATTTAACTTGTTGACTAAAACTTTCAAATACTTGTTCTGTTACAATTGTGATTTCTATTTGTGTCATGTCATTACAAGTGAATTTCTTAAGTATAAATATTTTTAGTCTCTTTGAATTTACTATAATGCTCTAACTTAATTTTTTTTATTTTTTATGATCACCAGAGGAATTTCGGCTTCAAAAATTGGATTTTAGCAAGAGCTTTGCCATGGCGATGAGCGGTGATGTTACCTTGAATGAAAAAGTGAGCAAGATTATGAAAGCAACAAAACAAGTGTATGAAACTTCTCAACAGATAGTAGATGATTATAACAAACACAGTAAATCAGATGCCACTAGATGAAAGAGAAGAAGATTTAAATTCTGGGGTACTCGTAGGAACTTTTGACTACCCTAATGGTAAACCTATTCCTAAATTAATCCTAGTTGAACTAATGATGAAAGGTTCCAATCCTATAACTCGTCATTCGCACCTTCCGGTTATGATGGGTCTCGTTATGAAAAGTTGTCGAGTATCTTCGTCTTAACTACAATCAATACTTGACCCTAAAGCAAGGAATAGCCCTTCTCAAAAGCTGTCTAAATATTGTGACAAAAACAAGTTCAGACTCGGTGAGATTTGGTAAGAAAGATGTGGTAGGAGGCTATATGTCAGGTATGTATCTTGAATTTTTGTCATTATTAATTAAACTGAGAAGTTACTGTGGTAGGACTCTTTGTTGTGATTCCTTACACCTATGAACAGCATATGGTGTATCTATGTACTGCATGAAGCTACTGCGCATTATTCTTGTTGGTTGTTTCACTTAAACCAGATTCCACTAGTCACTATTTGTTCCTTGCATCTATTACCTTACCACTAACAAAGTCCTAAGGTTTGCAACAAGATCTTTTAGCCAAAGGGCCAGTAACTAAACTCTCCAAGAAAATAGAAACCACACATAACCACTGCTTATGGTACATCAAATTAGTCGAGATACTCTCTAACATTCGCTGTTGCGGAAGGTTGTAGACCTTCATTGTTTGTAACAAACAAGATGGACTAGGAGCAAGATTTAAGCAAGAACAATTGTCTTACACACCCTCTCATTGCGCACTGCCAAGTATGCAGAACTAAGATGCTGCTGTAACACCTCAACTACTTCTTTCGCCATTGTACTTGGACCATAAACATCTCTAATAACACAATAAATGTTACTTCATTTAATCCTTTGTTTGTTTGAAATTTTTTTATTTGCAGTTATGGAAATTCGGCCAGCATCCCCCGAAGAAAGAGAAGCTGGAAAGTTCATCAACGTCATCCTGAGAGAATATGAAGAACCATTGGTTGGTGAAGATCCGCCAACTTATCCTAAAAGAGGAAAAGCTAAAGGCCGTGGGGAAAAAAAAGCTTTGAGAACACCAAAAGCAACAGCAAGTTTCTCACTGTGATGACGAAGTGCCGTTTTCTTTTTCCACTTCTCTATAATCTCTTTCAGCAGTAAACGAATCTCTTTTGACTGTGGGTTTGATCCATGTCCCATGACAAATTCATGAATCAAGCCATCCAGATTGATTAAGCTATGGTTGTCTTAATTCCTCCATCTTTTATCAATTTCCTAATTTCTGCATAAATGTGTTTGACAACAGTGCATATCTACCACTATTTTGTGGTTCCATCTCGAGTAAAATCTTTCCTACCTTTTAACCCAATTCGACATTTCTATGAATCCAACAACCACCTAAAAGTGCCCCCAAACTTCTGAAGCTGTGCTGCAGCATCATTTAAGAATCCTGCTTTACCAAGCACTACAGGAAAATTGATTTATTGCAGCAGCCAATGGGTGTGGCATAAGCCTTCATTTGGTGCTACAATAGGTTTTTAGCAGCACCAAAACTTTTCGCCACAGCTGCGGCAACAGGCTCTGTAGCAAGAAGTATACTAGTCTCTTGTTGCACTCTACTGTCACAAATAAGTAATTATAATTTATTTTAATAGTTTAGTTATTCTTTAATTATAAAAATTTGTTGCCACAGTTGTTTACTGTTTTTGCCTCAGCAGTGTTGGTGCAGCCCAAATCTGCTTTGGCAACACCTTGTGATGCAAAATGGGATCGTTGGTTAAGTCGCATTGGGTCTCTTACATGGTAACCAATACCACAAGACAACTGCTTCAAAAAAAGGAAAAAAAGGAAAAAAAGACAAGACAAGGCAAGAACAAACATGACTATGTTTTCGAACCTAGTACTCAATCAAAACACTCTATTCTTTCGGCCATATAGATATCCGATATCCAACTGTAGCTAATCTATACCAGTGTTCCATCCAATCTATAGCTGCAACCATTTTCTCCTGCTAAACAAATCTAAAAAAAGAAGTCATTAAAACTCTGCCAAATATAAAGAAAACATAAACAAAATAGAAGGGGCGTGCTGAGCAGAAGAATTGAAAGATTAAGAGATGCAAAATATGATAAACTACTTGAATATCTGCTCATACATTTAATTCCAAACACAGAACAGGGCACCTCGAAAGCAAAACAGATTAGCATACACTGACAAGATAGATTAAGCATAGAAACCAAAAGGTTTCAGCCCCATGAGCATCTCTGTAGTGTCTGTCATCCCAACTAGGTTGGCACCACAGCCACCACCAATCATTTGCAGAGGTAGTAAAAGAAAGTCCATACAAAGTGATAATGTCTAGCATAAACAACCTACTGATAATGTTTTCTTTCTAATCATCCAAACATATTCTCTATGTATATCACTAAGTGTTAGCTAGCATTTCCGGTGCTGCATCATTGGCACTACGCATGCAGTGTGTTTAGAATCTAAGAAGTAGATAAGGTAGTAGTTGAAACAGAAATGAAGATGATTAGAGAAGTATACCTGTTGCCACCAAGCTGCTTTCATGGTTAATTGTTCAACGAGAGCAGCTGATTTAGGTTCAACACTCGATGCCTTTGCATAACTGCAGCCAGCTCCACCTCCTGATGGTATAAAGAATGCTCCATTCACCATTACATCTCCCTCCGATCTCCAATCCCAATCATCACATTCCCCTGTATCCACCCCCTTAGTCACCTACATTCACAATTTATCGACATGGAAATTTAGCCAACCTCATGGCCAGGGAAGCAATAACAACTAGAATGAAATAGAATGACATGATAATAATGCAGTATTAAGAAAAAATAACTAAAACAATCATTTAAACAACTCGAGCAAGATTTAGAATGGTATCTGAACAAGAGAAAACAACCAAGTAGAGCAGGTTGATGGTTCACTGACAACCAAGGTTTATTTGCTTGTAACTTACACCAGGAATAGCAGAGGCTTCCTGGCAGCACAACTAAGAAATCACACAATGCGGAAACATTTTACCTAAGTTTGAAACACTAGGCTTACTGCCAATGTCAAGCCAAGAAAGCAGTCATCTGGTTCAGTACAAAAGTCCCATAGACTCAACTCAAGCTTTGGTCCTCCTGAAGCTATGATAACAAAAGAAAGGAATGATTTTTATGAAAAATAATTACCAAAATATTGAAAATAAGATGAAAAAGAAATGAAAAATATGAGATTAGTCTGATGTAAACTGAAGCACAAGCAGTATTTGAATTAATGTGCTACGATACTAGTTCTATCTCATGAAAGGTTGAATGTTATGCAAAGCCCAAATATTGAGAGGGTGTTGTCTACAAGCATACGAGGTTGTTCTCCACATAATGTACTTACAAAGTTATGAAGTATCCTTTTGGTTGCATAAACTGGTCATAAAGTTCAACAATCAAAATTGAAATTAGGAAAGATGTTTAACCAAGTAAAAAATAAAGATTCCAAAAGTAATATAGAACTGAGAGTGCTATAGCTTACTACTACCTATTTCAGTTTAAATTTGTTAAACAGAAGAGGAACAAATAGTAGAAACCTAAGTCACTTGGGATTTAAGTTGTAATAAGCCACTGCATACCAATAATACAAAACTGCAGGTTTTAATCTTAGGATTCAAGTTTCAACTGCAGTTCCATTTCCCCATCTCTCTCTGCACCCTCTAATGATATCTTTATCGGCTTCACCTAGGTACCAGTATATTATGGTATAAGAATGCATGTCCTTTTCTGTCCAAAAGAAGGTGAAGCCGCTGTTCTGTTGAATCTGTAACTGGTACTGGAATAATGTGAACTATGGAATGACCTAGGGTTAAAGAATCAAGTAACTTTCCGGTATAAGAATCATCAAATGAGAAAACACCGGGTGCATTGGAACCTCCACAACTACAAACTACAAGAACAGATGGATTCTCATCCAATGCATGGTGATGAGGAACATGCCACTGGTATAAATTTAATCCAGTATGATTTGGGCAGGCTTTTGATTTCTTGAAATAAGGAAGCAAAAGGGACTACGCAACACGCCCATCACCAGAGTGTGCAGAGCAAAAATCTTCCCCGCTCTAATGAGCACTATCAGCAGCTTTCTAAAACCAGTGTGGTCTCTTGTCATTTCCCTTTTGGTAGCTTTTTAACCTCATTCCTTGTATAGCCAATACGTTTTCCATTGAGAGTTTTTTTAAGTTTCAGCAGTGTCCCTAGGATAAAAGCTTGTGTCAGGACCCCACTGATAAAAACACTTAAAAAAGTAAGTAAAAGTCTTCACAACAAAACAAGGTTGTGAAGAATAATTAGGGGTTTGTTTCATCAAAGAGTACTGAACTAGTTTTGAGGAACACTACTGCTAAAGATGAAGAGCGTTGTTCTTATACTTTTGGACCTGGAATCAAACACAGATGCAAGAATTTAAGGATGGGTTACGGTGTTGCTGCTGCTGATGATGATGATAGTGTTCCTAAGACTAAACGTTGTGAAAAAAACATTACAATCATTTTACAGAGTATGAGCAGAAACGTAAGAAGAAGAAGAAAACAAGTGGAAATGGTGAAGATGATACCTGTGAGTAATTCTTACAAACATTTCTCAATTTGTATCTTTAATCTAGTGATTTCTTATATTGTAATTGATTGTTTCGTTTGCTTTGAATTATGATAACTAATTGAGAAATTTCATAGTTTCATATCTGTTGATTTTAGTCCCACTTAATGATGAAATTGCACAGAACAAACAATGAAATTGTGATTGCAGTCAACAACATGAAGAACAATA
This sequence comes from Papaver atlanticum, assembly GCA_023531105.1. NCBI lineage: Eukaryota > Viridiplantae > Streptophyta > Magnoliopsida > Ranunculales > Papaveraceae > Papaver > Papaver atlanticum. Next base: position 130,814 of record JAJJMB010011112.1, read on the forward strand.
CCATCTTTCCATAGAAGATATAACCCACCAGAAACCCCAACTGTATTAACAAAACAAAAATAGGGATAATTGAACTGCTTAGTGTATCTCAACATTTTGTTATCCTTATTTTTAGTTTCAGCTAAAAACACAATATCAGGGTCATTGGATCTCACTAGGTCTCTAGTGTGCTTGTTTCCAAAACCCTGCACATTCCAGAACATGACCTTCATACTGTTCTCCTTAGTTTTTAGAACCCTAAATTTGTTAAAACAGGACAGTTGATTGACTAAGTTCCTAGATCGAGAAATTATAAAATTTCCTAATGTATTGTTGAAACAGGACCCAAAATTAACTGAGTTTAATCTAAGAAGGGAGAAATTATAACTAACAAAAAAATTATGGACAGAAAAGCAATTAGTCAGATTTTTGTAAATCAAATAATCAGACGGCAAGGAAGAACTGGGATTAAGTTTGAGAAAAACCTGATTCGCAGTATTTGATTGGAACCCAGTAGAGGCATAGCCATGATATGAACTTTCTCCTTCTTCAATCCGTTCCATTTCCACCATATGGTAGTCTTGATCGTTGCGAGTTTGGGTAACCTTAACCATCTGGTATTCATCATCATCATTGAGATTATCAGAGAGATTGGTTGTGAGATCTTGACTGGAGGTAATTTGATTAGGGTTAAGGACATGAGCAGAGAAAAGGGGATTTCGAATAATCACTTGGGAATTTTCTTCAACTGAGTCGAAACGAGACCTTTTGTTTGAACGATGTTTCGGGACTACCCCAAAACAGTGGGGGACTACTTTGTGATTCAAATGTCCACCCTAAATTTTAAGGGGTGTCCTAAAAGATTAGGGAAGACTAATCTGTCCTTATCCTAATTAAGGTTATAACTAATCCTAATAACCCACTAATTTAACCACTACCCACTAATCTAACCCCCAAATTAAAATCTAAAATCAGTTTCAAAACCATTTTTTTTTCTTTTCTTCTTCTTCTTCATCTTCCTCTTCTTCTTCTTCTTCTCCTCTTCTTCGTATACATCGTCGATTCGAAAAAATTCATCGTCGATTAATCAATTTTAAAAAACAATGCGTTCTAAGCAGACACCAAGAATTCCCGGATTGAGTCCGGGTCTGGCTAGCATAGCGAATCTACCAAATCAATTTGAAGTTGATAAACAACTTCAAGCAAAGTTGGGAGACGAAGTGAAGCATCCAACATCAACCAAGGAGTCTGATTCTATCAAAATGAAAATCCGCAGGTAATTTCCTTCATACCCATTCCTTTGAATCGTTTTTTGTTGAAAAAATCATCAAAAACCACTGAAAATGAAAGTTACAGTAGAGATTTTGGCTAGGAGAAAATTTTAAAACCCTAAAATTTGGTAACCAAACTTTGAATATGAAGAACAGTTCGGCGAATTAGTAATTTTAAGGTAACCGAACTATGAAGTTCGGTAAGCTCGCAAAAAAAAATATGTAACTGAACTCCTTCTTTATATGAAAAATTTGAGTTCGGTTACCTCGATAAATTTATATAGGTAACCGAACTTTCAATATGAAGAACAGTTCGGCCAATTAGTAATTTTAAGGTAACCGAACTATGAAGTTCGGTAAGCTCGCTTAAAAATAACGTAACCGAACTCCTTATTTATATGAAAAATATGAGTTCGGTTACCTCGATAAATTTATATAGGTAACCGAACTTTGATAAAAAATAGTTCGGTTACCTCGCACTTTCTATGTGGTAACCGAACTTTGATCTGTCACATACAAACTTGTAGTTCGGTTACCTTGCAACTTATACCAGATAACCGAACTTTAGTCTGTTAACATTTTTTGTTTGATGTAATCCCATGTTCATCTTTATTTGATAAGACAATATTCTGTTTAGCTAATAATGTGGTTTTCATTCGTTAGGAACAAAGGGAAAAAATCTAATCCCCACGTAGCCGAAGATTTGAGAACTCCAACCCCTCGCGGTAGGATACACCTGGATTTCTGAAACCGTGGTACTAAAAATGCAAAACATGGAGGGGGATCATTACAGGAAGTCAATCAAGAGGTGATGGAGAATATAATTGATAATGTTATTGAAGAAGAGAATGATGATGAAGAAGAGCAAGGAAATGAAGACCAAGGAAATGAAGAGGTTGAACAACAAAGAGAACACGTTGAAAATGTAGAAGATGAAGAACAAGGACAGGGCAAAGAATGAGAAGGACAAGAGGAAGAGAAGGATGAGGAAGGATAGGAAGAAGAGGAGGAAGGGGAGGGAGAGGATGAAGAGGAAGAAGAGGATGAACTGGAGGAAGAGGAAGAAGAGCAAGAAATAGTTCCTCTTAAAGAGAAAAACAAGCGGAAGCCGCCTTGTGATAGATACTCACACATTCCCCCTGATAATTTGTGTTTGCCACCAGTGAACCCAACTTATGGTACTCAAAATGATAGAGGGGCCACATTGTTTGGCTACAAACACTCATGGGATGCGAGATCTATGCGACAAAGGTATTCTTTAAGTTCATTCTTAACTAACAAAACGATTTTTTTTGGGACATGTTTCGTCAAGTATTAATAGTGTTATGTTATTTTCGTAGGATCATAATGATGCAGTTCGTCTTAATCGTCGTCAAAAGGCGTCCAAATGGGATCTTTCATTGGAGTGTGACGATTTTCAAGCAAAGGTGAAACAGTGTGTGTTATGGAGAGCTATTGAGTATGCACATGTGGATTTTGACGTTGTTGCCGTATCCGCATTTCTCGAGAGGTATTATCCCGAGACATATACAATGCATCTTCCATTTGGCGAGATGGGAATTACTCCCGATGATTGCTCGAGAATAACCGGCTTACCAGTGGAAGGTAAATGTCTTCGAGAAGGCTACAACCCCTCGATGCATTATGAAGCTCTTGAAGAATTGGCTCTAAAATGTCTAGGATGGGATGTAAGAAAGGCTCAATGTGAGTTTAGACGTTCAGTGAGGTCCCCTAAACGTGGCGATGAGTATAATCCAAGAGAGACAAATGGAGCCTTTAAGAAGAGGTTGAAGAAATTCAAGTTGGTAAAGTTGAAGGAAGCATTTGGAGGGAAAAGAAAGAAGGTGGAGAAAGGAAAGTTGGTGATGGACCAGGAGACCCTTAGGCATCATGTCACCGCTTATTGGTTATATCAGCTAGGAACCGTCATTTTCCCCGACACTTCTGGAAATAGGGTGGATGCACATTATCTACAGCTTTTGGAGAATCTCGATGAGATTAACAACTACTCTTGGGCCACTGGGGTGCTTTCTTTTGTTCTATGAGAGATGAGCAAAGGGTCGAGGATTAAGACAACTCAAATTGGAGGTTACTTAACTCTTATTCAGGTGACCTTTTACATTGTTAGTTAGCAAATTATTCGCCTAAATTTTCTGCTTCCAAATCAATTTTCATGTATGTGGTTAATATTTTCGTATTTTCGCATAGGTTTGGATTTATGACCACTTCCCTTCATTGGGATTGGCTAGGGAAAAGACACCTTATTCATATGACGAACCTAAAGCAGGAAAATGGTTGTTTTTGGACGCACAAAAGAAGTCTAAAGAAGAGCAGTTGACTTCTTTGAGGGAGAAATTGGATAAACTTACGGTGAACGATGTGGTATTTCACCCATACGTCGTACCCGATGATGTCCCTGTAGATGAAGAAGATCTGAATGGTTTCTCTACCGTCTCATCTTACTATGGACCAATTTGGTATCCTAATGGCTACACAATATATAATCCAAGGAGAATACTAAGACAACTTTGTTGTGTCCAAATGGATCCCGACGTGGTGAATGAAAATTTCAATTTGGTGGTTCAAGGAACAAAGAACACCGAGAAATATTTTGTTCCAAAACATGAACCAACTCATACGGTAGGACATTGGAATGCACTTCGTGACTACTACCTACCTTTAGGTGATTGTGTACCTTGTGATGGAGATGTAAATGCATGTGATGAAGATTATACAGTGTTTTATAAAGAAATTAGTCATCCTTTTGTGATAAATAGAGAACAACAAGCTAAGACTGATAAGGCGAAGGGGAAGTCAAAGGAGAGGGAGGCTAAGAGAGCTCAGAAGGAGATGCCTATTTGTGGAGAAGAAGCAAAAATATTATGGGATAATGTGGTAATAAAATGTCTTCTCTTATACTTCCTTGTAGTTTGAAAGTATTGAAAATATATTTACTTATGCTTAAAATTGGAATCAGGTGAAGAAGGGTACGAAATTGTTGAAGAAATGGATGGATAAAATCCGCAGTGGAGAGCCGATGTCGACTAAGGAACAAACCTACTACTACGGCGAGTGGGAGGGTCTTATTACTAAAAGAATGATGGAGCCAAGTAGGTCTAAGCAATTGAAGAGGGGTCGACAACAAGGAGAATGTTCAAGTCGTGCCATGGAGGAAACTGGACGAGTAGATGAAACCCCAAGTGATGAGGAAGTTCAACCTAAAAATCGTGGTAAACAAGGAAGTGGTAAAATGGTTCGTCGTGGTGGTCGTTAGTGATTTCGTATGGTTTTAGTTTCAAAAAAATTCTTAGTTATGGATTTCGTATGGTTTAATTTCGTATGTGTTGTGTGTTTTAAACAATTAGTTAAGGATTTCGTAGTTTGGTATGTATAACAACTTTTATATTTGTTTTAGAACCTTTTTTTTGTTTTTAATTTTAATTGGGTTTGTGTTTTCAATTTTATATGGAAGAAATTTTGAATACAGGATGTTTTTCGGCAACCTGAAATTTAAACACAGCTAACCGAACTTAAAGTTCGGTAACCTGTAACTAATTAATGGTCACCGAACTGATTTTTCGGCGAACATCTAAATACTACAAGGTTGCCGAAGACAGAGTTCGGTTACCTCGCAACATTTAAACTGATTGCCGAAATCTCCCCTGAGGCTTCAGGTAAAAAGTTCGGTTACCTAAATTTCTAGCTTGTAACCGAACTAGAAAGTTCGGTTAGGAAAGTATAATATCAATGGTTGCCGAAACTTTCTATGAAGACTCATATAAAACATGAGTTCGGCAAACTGTATTTTTTCACCAGGTAACCGAACTTTAGTTCGGTTACCTGCAGAAAAATACAGGTTGCCGAACTATTATCTGTCAACTCAATAGAATACTAGCATTAACTCGATAATGAATACCACACTTCAAAAAACATAGTATTACATTGATAAGCATACTTAGTTCCTTTGCATGTGTCATTTAATCATCATCAAGTGAAATTCGACCTTCATGTACAATTTCGTCAGATTTCGACAAAGCTTTCCACATCTCCATGTTATGCTCATACATAATACACCAACCAAACATTATATTGGAGTTAAAGGCAGGCCAATAAGAGTTTCCGGATATTGGAGGCAGTGGACAATCGGGTTTTAAACGAAGGCTTATAAAGTGGTTGTTGTTAGTCAATGCCATCACACATACGGTTGTTTTCAGGGTGAAGGTGAAACTAGCATACTTTGAGAAATAATGAACCACACAATTAAAAGCCTCGGCGATTAAGTGTCCACATATCGGTATGCTCATCCAATAATCCCTTGTGATTGGATGGCCCCCATGAAGACGACGTTGATACTTAACAAATTGCTCATTGAGACTACCCACCCCATCGCACAACATTGTCTTGTAAAATGCCGGATTCTCCTTTAGTTTGGACAACAACCTTTGCCTTATATGAGTGATTGCACACCCATTATTTAGCTTGGCACCTTCGATGAAAGGCCCAAGTTGCTGATTCACAACATGAAAACCACAATTACCATCCGGAGGAACGTCGTCGGTGGATATAACGTATTCTCTAATGTATAGAGGTCGATCATTCAAATAGTCTTTATTTGGATCATCAAGCTTCACGTCTAGGGAAGATGGTTGGATAGGGCAAATTGGAGACTTAAGCTTCACGTCGCCGGAAGATGGTTGGCTTGGTTGTGATGGACACATCGTACCTTTTTTCTTCAAATCTCGCTCACTTGTTTCGCCTTTCTCCTCAATACTCCTACCCCTTTTCTTGGTTTGCTCCAAGTACATTTCCGCGGTATACTCATGGGCCGAAGGATCTCTAGTAAATGGGGTTTGCTCACTTTTCTTTTTACGTAACACCTTTGCATATTCTCTTAGTTGTTTTTTAGTTTTTTTTTTTCTTGGCCTACCTTTGCGTTTGCCTTTTGACGGTTTATAAACATTCTCCGAAGTTTGTGGATATATGATTTTCCTCATGTCATCCCAAAATATTTGTTTTTGGAGCTTGTTCATGCCACGATACATCTCTAGTACGGTTCTACCCCTGTTGTTATCACCAAACTCCTCTCCGGCTTCTTCTCCCTTTGGAGGAGGGATGAAACTTAGATTCTTCCAATATGGATCAATGTCGCTTAAAGGGATTAGGCCATGCTCGTAGTTGATTATCATATGGCGACAAGGGAGTCCCATAGACTTCTTCATGTTACATACACACACCTCATCCCTCTTGGTTTCCCACTTATCAATCAACTCGACTTCTATAATCAACAACTTCATACATTGCCGAGATACGTTGTAATGGATTCCCTTGAACAATGGGTGGTCGGCATATTTTCCGGTCATTTTGAATATACGGCTTTTTTGGAACTTCTCTTTAATTCTATCAATGTCGAGCTTGAAGTAATTTTCCATAGCATTCCACACGGTTACGAAATTATCAACACATCCAAAGAGATTCTTCTTCAACCGATGGTGAGACGACTCTACTAAACTTGTCACTTGATTTCCCAAGTGTTTATATTGGTTGGTATAGGCATTAACGAACCTCTCTTTGTGTGGTTCCAACCATTGGCGAAGAACATACGATACAACACCGGGAGAATCGGGAGTATCCCAATGGGCGATAAACTCCGCAAGATTTAGATGATACTCTTCCTCGGTAAGAAACCAACACAATGATTCCCATTCACTATTGAAAGCAACCCAATTAGCGTAATTTAGAGGGTATTGTTTTTCAACTTCCTCTTTTGCATCCGCTCGTTCATGTTCCGGTAGCATCTTAATCTCTTCATATCATTTTTTATTGGGTGGACAAATTATTGGCTTGCACCTATTTATCAAATTACACCATATATGGAATGTACAAAGCATATTGTGTGCTAATGGAAACACTACCTCTATTGCATTCATCAATGCGACTTCATTGTCGGTCACTATAACCCCGGGAATATCATCACCTCGGAAGATTGCCTTAACTTGTTGTAGTGCCCAAATGTAACTAGGTTCTTGCTCGTCCCTTAAAAAACAAAACGCCACTGTAAACGGTGACTGCGTCGAAGTACGCCCAACAATATTCAACAATGGTATCTCGTACTTGTTCGTCTTATAAGTTCAATCCATTATGAGAACTTCATGAAAGCATTGAGCCAATTGAACACTCGTTGGATGCGCAATGAAGAGTTGTGTTATCTCTCCGTCCGAATCCACATCCTTTTGAACCGCGTAGTCTTTCTCTTTGGCCAAAAAAAACAATTGTTGCATCACTTGTCTATCTCTTCATTCATTCTTTCTAATTGTCACTATTGCATTATAAATGGTGGACAAAGATGAGTGGTTATCCTTGTTATCCTCCTTTAGTATTTGGAGCATTTGAATCGGTGAAAGATCCATTTTCCTCATTTTAGCTACCTTTTCCATCTCTTCAGGAGTTAGCTTGGCCGCCATGAAATGTCCTTCAAGATGCTCCGGACGAGGGTGGTTATGACAACCTTCCATAACCTTGTAGAGAACCCATCCACCCCATTCTTTGTTGTAATTAAATGCAAGCTTGAATGGGCATTTAATCTTCTTTGAGAAAGTTTTGTTCTTCTTATTTGTCTTTCCTTTATAAACATAACCCTTCCTCTTGTGGCTTTTATCGGGATCACCGCTTCTCTCACACACCATTTCAAAACGGGTTTTGCTTTCTCTCCCATTCAATACTAATACGCACATGTCTTTTAGTGCATGTTTTCTAGCCCAACTCTTAGCCTCTAAATGACTTTTGAATACCAAGTCATTCATGTAGTGATGGGATGTGTCATCGTACAAAATATCAAAAGGGGTAGGTTGATTTTCCATTGGTTCTATTGGATCAGATGCAACCTACGAGTAATAGCACAACGTCAATACCAACTAAAAATAAGAAATACTTATATTTTCGGCAATGTAAACATAATATGCGATCTTTCCGAACAAAAAGTTCGGTTATGAAAAAAAAATTGCGATCTTGCCGAACTTGTTCTTTGGAAATTTCAAAACTATAGTTCGGCAACATAATTAATACAATCGACTAAACCGAACTATAGAGTTCGGTTATCTATTCAATGAAGGTGATTTGCAAGCTTGCCGAACATAAAGTTCGGTAACAAAAGGAATAAACTCGACTGAACCGAACCATTAACTGTATACTCTATAAAATTAGTTCGGCAACGTTTTCTGGAAAAAGATAACCGAACTCTCAAAAAACTCCATTAAAACAGAGTTCGGTTACCTGCGTATGCTGAAATGAGTAACCGAACTGCACATACAGGAGAGTTCGGCTACCTTTTTGGCAGAATTAGTAACCGAACTACTATCACCTAGCCGAAATTTCTTCCTGAAATTTTCGATTTGGCCAATTTTTTGCACAATTCAAGCTACATTAACTAAATTTGAGACATACCTGAGTAACCATAACTTCATATTCTAGTTGTGGCTGATAAAATTCATCATTTGGGTCGTTAGCTTGAGTTTGGGGAAAAAAGCATTCATCATCTAAGAAATAACTCATACCCGGATCGTTAGAAGTATTGACAAATAGTTTAGGAGATGAAGGAGGTTCTGATTCTGAGGAGGAGGTATCATCACATGAATCACTCATATCATATTTACTAAACTCAAAATAATTTTTTTTGGGTTCTTCCCTCTTTTTCTTCATCTTTTCTTCTTCTTCTTCTCCTTCTTCTTCATCTCATTCTAACAAAACTATCCTATTAATAACTCACTAATCACTAACTAATCACTAATTAATCTTTACACTAACACTAACTAATCAATAAACTAACTAATTTAATTACCAAGGGTAAATATGGTATTAAAAAAAAATTAGATAAGGGGTGACCCAAAATTACTTCAAATATCCACCCCCAAATTGGAAGAGTAGTCCCCCACTGTAGTCCCCAAAACATCGTTCTTTTGTTTTGTTTTTTTCTCAAATCCGGACTTTTATCATCTTCAAGCCCATCCTATTCAGGCCTATCCATTCCCTTTAAACCCACATTCTGTTCAGCAGATTGAAAAAGTTAGGGTCTAACAACCACACCCAATATTTCGTTTAAACAATTTGTATGAACAAACTCCAACATTTCCAAGAGAATCAACTAGACAGTCAGATTCAATTAATGAAAATACATCCAAGAGTTATATATTTGTTTCACAATGTAATCAGCAAATCAAACAGATAGAATCCGTGAACCTGATTATTATGTGAAATAACTTGAACGGTACCAAAGATCAATGTTCAAGTGTCAATCAATTTCAATCAACAACCAAAGGTTGGATTTACCAATTGATTGAACTACGCACAAATTGTGATATTTCAATTATATAGAAAATATAATGCGGAAAAGAAATAACACAGACACCAGAAGTTTTGTTAACGAGGAAACCGCAAATGCAGAAAACCCCGGGACCTAGTCCAATTACAAGTTAGTTTATGGTGGATATACTCCTATTTTTTCAGTTTATGTCTACACGTTAAGATCAAATTCATGGAAATGCTTTCAAACTAAACCATACTACTTTGGTATCAGAAGCAATGTGTTTGTTAATGGAGCTCTTCTTTGGATATCTCAAACCTCTAATATTATTGTTTCTTTCAATATTAGCGACGAGAGCTTCAAAGAGTTACAAATTCCTGGACACATAATGGATGAAAATCACCACTATGATTTTTCGGTTTTAGTTTTTATAGTGTTGGAAGGGTGTCTTTGTGTAGTTCATTTGGTGTCTAACGAAGCATGGGTGATGCGGGAATATGGAGTTTGGGGATCTTGGACGAAACTTCAAAACAAAACTTCGAGTAGATACGATGATTTGGAGTGGTCTTCTGAGAATGGTGAGTGTCTAATATACTCTGACGACACTGATTTAGTTTTATACGACTGGAAGCATTCAAGGGCTAGAAGAGTACTAAAGCTTGGTAGTTTTCGGTTCATAGATATAGACAATTACGTGAAAAGCCTAGTTTCACTCGACAGCGGTGCTAATTTGGGTAGAACACGAAGAAGAGGCCTATGGAGAAAAAGGAGTATACGCGATTAGTCCTTGTTGTGGCTGATGCAGTGAGCAACTGTTTGATTTTACATTGAAAAGTGCCAAAGTAAGAAAGGTCCATGGGTAATTTCTATGTTTTGCATTTTGCTCGATCTTGTAAATTGGGACTGAAATATTTTTGTAACAATTTCGTATTTAGAGTTTCAGCGTGCTGATGGAACGTACAACTGTTTATGATAAGCTTGCTGTCATTTTTTTCTATGCTTTCTTTCGACTATGAGAACCTTCTGTCATACTCCTTGACTGTCAGATCTCTCTTTGTTATAATTTTCCAAAATTTCTTTTGTTTTTTTCGTTGGTGCATACCGGTAATATCGTACTAGAACTAGCAAGAGGTAAGGATAGGCCATTACATTAGCAACAGACAATTGGTACGGTACAACATAGCAAAATATAATGGGATATGAAGTTATCCGGTCATTTGGAAACTCGATTATCACCCAACATCTAAAACCAACGGGGAATTTTTTTTGTTCAAGTATTTGTTTCATCCTACCTAAACCCAACTGGACTTTATTCGGAGCATCACACGCTAGATATGATGTTAGGCTCTCAGTATCCACATAACGGTTTCCGGTGCGCACACAAGAAATCTAGTGGATGGTCAGCCCTGAGGTGCATGTAGTTGCACAGCTAAAAGGCACATCAAAGCTTTCTCTATTGATCGAAGATGGTGAAACGGCGGAAAACGCTAAAAATTGTACTTGTATTAAAATTTATAAGTCTGCACCTAAATAGCAAAACATGTGAGTCATATTAGGTTAGGCCTTACCTTATATCCCCGACTATCTACATTTCTGCACCCTGTTAGTTAGCAATATAAGGCTTTTCCAATCAATTGTAATTATACACAATCCGATACTCCATTTGTTCACCATTATTGATGTGAATCGTTTTGCTAGGATCTTTGGCAATATATCTTGGATTCAACATTAAAACTTTGTGTTAGATTTTGATACGTAGATCAAAATTAACATGGATATCATTGATTTGACAAACAATAAAATTACTAATCAATGATAAAATAAAGAAAACATAAAGAAATTTAAACTACATACCAAAATGATAATGGAGACCAAGATGTTACATGGTTCGGTCAATTTGACCTACGTCCACGGAGAAACCCATAAGGGTGAATTATATTAATGATCATCAGAAAACTCTAAGATAAGAATTACAATTACATTTGCACTCTATTTATAGAGTTCGGAAGATGAAAAATATAACCCTAATTAATATAAAAATATACTTATCTAGGAAACTAAAAGATTTCACATATCTTCTAGATATTTGCCTTAATCTTCACGTGCGCACACGGTCATCGCACCATTACTTCGGCCTTCTCAGTATACGTGTCATATATATTCCAATAGTTGGAGATCCTTTTTACTCTTCGCTCTTATGGAATCCTTCATGGTAAGTGATTTCCGATTGTTACGGTTGCCGAATTCAATTTCCTCCCCCAGCTCACTTCTTTGTCTTTTAATTTCCATATAGAACATATTACCCACTTTGTCCAAAATTGTGCACTTCAAATTTTGATGCAAATTAGCTAGACAGGTAAAACGAACTACTCTACCAAATTATACGGAAATTAAGGTGTTAACTTCTTTTTGCCGCTTGATTCACTTAAGTTCAGTGCATCACATATTGTAAGATTCATAACATCAATGTGTGAAATAACAACTTGTAAATAGCACAACTAATACGTTGAAATAGAGTGCTGGATTTCGAGATTTTGCCAAAAGTAAAACCAAAAGCACCACTATTGCGAATATCGATGTCAAGGGTAGCATAATAATTTAATTGGGAACAAAATATAGAACATCCTAATTTTCCATGCACCATCTCTATACTTCGAACATGCACCATCCATCCACCCCATCCTTCTCTCTCTTCTCTCTGACGACTTTTTTAGCGATATTTCCTCCGCCTCTATAACCTCCACCAACTAGCCAGTAATCACCACTTGTATACTTGAAAACTCCATGAAATAACCAGTAATCACCGTTTCCGGCGGTGATTCTCAACAAAAACTTTCAATAATTTTCTTCATGAATACTAATCACAAAACCCACCTCAGATCTATCATCCATAATTATTAAAACTCGTTCGAAAGACACTTTTTCGGAGATCTATTTTCATCGGAGACCTTATTTCATAGACCAAAGTTACTAAGACACCGAGACACCTTAGCTCAAAGAATCGAAGACTCGAAGACACAAAGAATACAAGATACAAAGACCGTAGGATACAAATAAACAAGATTTTTGTTGGCGCAATGTGGAAGTGTGATGGGTTAATGGAAATGAATTGGGAAAGAAGTTGGCGAAAAAAGATTGGTTTAATTGAAAAGAGGAGGCTTTGATTAATTGGGAAATGAAAATGTTACAGGGGAATTTTAGTGTAGCTCTTTGGCTCACTCTGCTTGCAATAGCAGTCACTTGACTTGCTTAGCTCTCACTCTTACTTCACTCACTTCACTCACATGAGTTTTGGATGGTTCGCAAGTGAACCATCGTTGCCTATATATAGGCTTGTACACCGACCACTTACTTCTCTAGATAGTTCTATCTAGATTCTTCTTTACACTCTCAACTTAGATATTACAAGAAAATTCTAGAGAAAGAATTCTCTAGATAACACTTGATGAAAAGAAGGCCTAGAAGAATCTAGCCTGTATTGGGTTTTACTTAGTGTAGATGATTATTGGACTATACTTATTGGGCTTTCTAGAATAATCACAAATTAACTTATGTTTTTAACACCCCCTCTTAATTTGTGATGTTAAGCTTTTCTCTAAAATGATTGAACTTGTCCACTGTGACGGCTTTAGTGAAAATGTCGGCATTTTGCTCATTTGTTGGACAGAATTGGAGCTCAATTTCCTTGTTTTCGACCAGCTCTCTGATAAAGTGATGTCATAGCTCTACGTGCTTCGTCGGTCCGTGAAAGACTGGATTTTTTGTCATTGCAATTGTAGACATATTATCACAGTAGATAGTCGTCGGCTGCTTTTTCCTTTGTTGTAGGTCGGTCATTATTCTTCTCAACCATACTGCTTTACATGCTGCACTTGTTGATGCTATGTATTCTGCTTCGACTGACGATAGTGCCACCGTACTTTGTTTTTTTGAACTCCAAGAGATAACTTTGTTTCCATACAGAAAACATAGCCTGATGTGCTCTTTCGGTCTTCAATAGAACCTGCCCAATCGCTATCTGTGAAGCCAATTAAATCATTGTCTTTTTCTATTGTATACTTGATGCCAAAATTCTTTGTTTCCTTGATATACCGAAGAATTCTCTTAGCTGCGGCATAGTGTAATTTGCTTGGCTCGCTCATAAACCGAGAAACAATGCTGGTTGCATTGACTTTGTCTGGCTTTGTATTTGTAAGTAGATCAGTGAGCCGACTAGACTTCTGAATAAGGTTGAATCAACTTTTGTCGCTCCATCATTTTTTGCCAACTTCTCATTAGTAGCCATTGGAGTTGCAATTGGTTTGCAATCTATCATGTTGAACCTTTTCAGTAAGTCTTCTGCATATTTTTCTTGGGAAATGAATATTTCTTCTGAAGATTGTTTTACTTGAATCCCAAGAAAATATCGCATAACTCCTAAGTCTATCATCTCATATTCTTTCATTATCTCCTTCTTAAATTTTTTCTACCATCTCTTGTTTTGTGCTGGCATAAATTAAATCATCAACGTAGAGACAGACAATTAGGAAGTCCGTACCTTGGTTTCTGATGTAGAGTGATGGCTCACTTGGACTTTTTTCAAATCCATTATCTCGGAAGTATTTGTCTATTTTGATGTTCCATGCACGCGGTGCTTGCTTGAGGCCATATAGTGCTTTGCTGAGACCATTTTTTCTTTTACTTTGCGGGCATATCCTTGAGGTTGTTCCACGTACACCTCTTCTTCAAGTTCTCCGTTTAGGAACGCCAACTTTACGTCTAACTGGTAGACTTTCATTTTTAGTTGAGCTGTCAAAGCTAACACCATCCGGATTGTTTCCATGTGAGCGACTGGGGTGAATGTCTCGTTGTAGTCGATTCCTGGTTGCTGGGAGTATCCTTTTGCAACTAGCCTTGCTTTTTGCTTTTGAATTGACCCATCTTCATTATATTTTGTCTTGTAGACCCATTTCAGACCAATTATTTCTTTGTCAATTGGCTGATTAACAAGCTCCCATGTCTTATTTTTCTCGATTACTCGCATTTCTTCGTCCATGGCATGTTTCCATTTTTCTTCTTTTGCCGCTTCCTCATATTTTTGAGGTTCTAGTGCTATAAATGCATAATTAGATATATCATAAATATATCTTAAGGAACGCACCTTTCTAGGTGGGGCACTTGATTCAGATGAACTTGGACTTTATTGTGTTGGACTAGGAGATCTTTGGCTTGCTGGTGGAGTATTATCTTCTTGACTTGACTGATCTGGCTCGTCTTCGAAGAGTAGTGGCAACTCATGGTTTTCTGGTTCATCATTCCAATCCAATGATTTGAATTCATCAAAGATAACATCTCTTGAAATTACCAGTTCCTTTGTATCTGGCTTTAGAAGTTTATATGCTTTAGACTCTTCGCTGTATCCGAAGAATATTAGCTTTTCTTCTTTTTCATCAAATTTTTCTCTATGTTGGGATGGAATATGAGAATATGCTACACAACCAAAAATTCTGAAAGAAGTTACCTCAGGCTTTTTCTTATGCCAAGCTTCATATGGAGTTTTTTTGAGAAATGCTTTTGTTGGCGAGCGATTAAGGATGTTGACTGCCGTGTTGACTGCTTCTGCCCAGTAGCTGTTGGGTAGCTTCCTTGCTTTTAACATACTGTGAGCCATTTCTACGATTGTACAATTTTTCTTTTCCGCGACGCCGTTTTGTTGTGGAGTGTATCGGACGGTGAGCTCCTTTTTAATTCCGTTTTCTTTGCAGTAGTTGATAAATTCATTTGAAGTAAATTCTCCACCACGGTCTGTACGGAAAACCTTCAATTGATGGCCACTTTGCTTCTTTGCCAACGCCTTGAAATTTAGGAATTTAGTGAATGCCTCGGACTTTTGCTCGAGAATATACACCCACATCATCCTGGTATAATCATCCAAAAATAAGAGAAAATATTTTTTGTTGTTGAGTGAGGTTGTTCTTGTCGGACCGCAGATATCGGCGTGCACCAATTCGAGGGGCCTTCTTGCTCTCCACGATTTATTTGTAAATGGAAGTATATGAAACTTCCCAAGAATACAACCTTCAAATATTTTATCTCCACTGCTGATATTAGGAAGACCGATTACCATGTTCTTTGATTTTAGAACCTTTAAGGATCTGTAGTTGAGATGCCCGTATCTCAAATGCCATAACTTGCATTCATCAATATGATTGGTACTAATTGCTTAATTTCCAATTGACGGCATAGATAGAGGAAAGACAAAAATTTCTGACATTTTTACTTTTGCCACCAATTGCTTATTAATTTTATCATAAATTGTGCATTCTCCGTCTTAAAAATGTAGTGAGTACCCTTTTCTTATAAGATGTTCAACACTTAATAAATTTTGGGCTAGGCCAGGAACATAAAGAACATCAGATATGTATCGAGTTTTACTTGACCTTGTACGTACGGATATGACTCCTCTTCCTTCAACATTCTGGAACTTTCCATCTCCGAGTTTGACCGGTGGAATCTCTTGCTCCTCCAATTTTACAAAATATTCTTTGTTTCCTGTCATATGGCTATTGCATCCGCCGTCAACGTACCATATACCTTGCGCTTCTTGTTGTGAGGTGAGGATATTGAGAATCATTTTTCTCGGTATAGTTAGCTTCATTGAGCCAACAATCTTTTTCCATGTGATTTAATTTATCACACTTGGTGCACTTGTACTTGAAATTTTCAGTTGCATGGCCAAACTTTTTGCAGATATTACAACGGAGATTTGAGGAGTAATTTCTTCCGTACCTTTTGTTGTTGTTTCTATAACCTCCTTTTACACTTCCACATCCGCGGTAGTAATTTTTGGGTCCTTGATTTGAAGTCGACCCGCTTCCATATTTTCCTTTTCACTAAAATTTATTTTTGATTGAAACGCCTACTCCAACGGTTGTTCCGCGAACCTATTTATTCTTTTCTCGTGCGCCTCTAATGAACCCATTAATTCATGTACCGAGAGAGTCAATAAATTTTTTGACTCCTCAATGGCAGCGACGATATGGTCGAATTTGAACGGTAACCTTCTTAAAATCTTTTCTATAACTCTTTTATTTTCTATGGTATCTCCATAACTACTGATTTGATTTACTATTCCAGTAACTCTTGAAAAGAAGTTCTGGATAGTTTCATTTTCTTTCGTAAGTAAATTGTCAAAATCTCTCCATAAATTTTGTAGTTTTATGGAGATTACCTTTTCCGAACCTTGGAATGTAACTTTGAGAATATTCTAGGCCTCCTTCGAAGTTTTTGCCACTTAAATTCGAGGAAAAATAGCTTTGCTTACCCCTTGGTTTAGAAACAGTAGTGCTTTAGCATCTTTCTTCTTATTTTATTTGTACTCCTTTTTCTTTGCATCCGTCCATGACGATAGAGTTTCTTCCGACTCGGGTACATCATAACCTTCTTCTACAAGATCCCATAGGTCTTGAGAAATAAACAATGTCTTCATTTGTAGACTCCAATAATCATAACTCTCACCATCAAAAATTGGAATTAAACTTTGGGCATAATTGAATCCTTGAATACTTTGGTTAATTGCCATGGGTAGAGTTTTGGAATTACTGGGTTAAGTTTGCTCTGATACCAAATTTGTTGGCGCAATGCGGAAGTTTGATGGGTTAATGGAAATAATTTGGGAAAAGTAGTTGGAGAAAAAAGGTTGGTTTAATTGAAAAGAGGAGACTTTGATTAATTGGGAAATGAAAATGTTACAGGGGAATTTTAGTGTAGCTCTTTGGCTCACTCTGCTTACAATAGCAGTCACTTGACTTGCTTATCTCTCACTCTTACTTCACTCACTTGAGTTTTGGATGGTTTGCAAGTGAGCCATCGTTGCCTATTTATAGGCTTGTACACCGACCACTTACTTCTCTAGATAGTTCTATCTAGATTCTTCTTTACACTCTCAACTTAAATATTACAAGAAAATTCTAGAGAAAGAATTCTCTAGATAACACTTGATGAAAATAAGGCCTAGAAGACTCTAGCCTGTATTGGGTTTTTCTTAGTGTAAATGATTATTGGGCTTTACTTATTGGGCTTTGTAGAATAATCACAAATTAACTTATGTTTTTAACAATTTTATTGTCAACTCAAAGATAATCTCTTTTTTGAACCAAAAATTTCAAGATCCCAAGTTAAAAGACCCGGGAAATCATCAAGGCTTCGGAACATTCATCTGCACTTCAATTTGTTATCAACTTTTATCCTGATCCATTGGAATCGACGGACGTCTCAACTGATTTATCCTTTGATCCCTAAAATTTCTTTTAAATTAATCCTTTTATAGCTTCTATTAGGTTATTTTGATTAAATTTCGACCTTCAATTTTAATTTCCGAATCTTTGTTTTATTCCTTTGTTTTTAACTCTGTGTTTCCCTAGCAAATATTTGATATGACATTCATTAAAATTTGCAAAGGAAATTTAGCTTCTCTGTCAAGACTAATGTACTCCTGTGTGATTCCAGGTACCATTTGCTACAACTGGAAAAAAAGGAAAATACTGCAAAAACAAAAAGCTTTAAGAACCAAAATACAAGTGCAAGAGTGTACCAATTGCTGCAATTGGAAGAAAAGGAAACAACAAAGAAAACCAGGGATTAAAGGAAATACTCAATCCATCCTGCTATCCCAAGCCAAGACAAATGAGGTAACTCAGCCAGTAGCTAAAGTTCTAATTATGCCTAAAAATTCAATTAACTATAGCTTAGTGGTGGAGTTGCATTTTCCCCTAATAAGAAGCAAATACTCGAGAAGTACTGTCAATGTTAAATTGGATCCCAGTACTAAAGCAATTGAGGTATTTATAAACCCAACCCTTTATTTTTCTCAAATCAACAACTCAATTTATCCTTCTTTTGATATTGCCCTTAATTGTATGCTCTTAACATGTTTGCTATCTTGCATTTCTGTTAAAAATTGTTTAGTTACTCTTGAAAAATAGTTTGGTTACAAATCAGTGGTCATTACTTGCTTGGGAAATTACATTTTTTTGCAACCCGATCTTACACATTGTTGAATACCCCATTGTCTCATATTTTGGGAGTTTATTAGTGTCCTAGCATGGAACTTCCAAGGGTTAGGTAGTAATGAGGAGTTTGGATGTCTATAATTATTGGTTAGTTCCTCCCAAAGCTATGCATGACGATGGGGCTACCCTATTCAAGTACTTTGGTGATTGGATGAAACATGATGAATGTAAGCCTTTAATACAGGCTTGTTGGGAAAATGAAATTAGGGGTTCCCATGCCCATACTATGAATAATAAACTTACTTGTGTTAGGGACTGAAACAAATACACTTTCAGAAACATAAGAACAAACATAGAAAAAACTAAGGCTGAACTAAAGAGGGTTAATAGTAGAAATAGTTATCCTAATAAAAACAGGGACATTCATATGCTTGGAAAAATTCTTACTGCTTGGTACACTATACATGAAATTTTTTGGAAGGTTAAAAGTAGGGATCAAAATATTGTGTTAGGCGATAGAAACACAAGATATTTTCACACTAGGGCAAAACAGAGGTTTAGAAGAAACAAGATAGAAACTTTAAAAGACAAGAATGATGTGTGGATAAACAGTAGACCTGAAATTGTTTCATGTATTACTAACCATTTTCATGAAATCGCAACTACAGTAAATCCTAGTTTGGACCAAAACATGATTGATATGATTCCTGTTAGTATCGATTCAGTTGATAATGATATGCTTTGCACTATCCCCTTCTTAGATGAAATAAAACAAACCTTATTCTCTATGGAATCAGACAAAAGTCCGGGGCCTGATGGATTCCCACAAAAAAATTTTTTATAGAATTGGGAAATCATAGGCCCGGACTTAACAAAAATGATCCCTGATTTTTTTTGAAACAGGCTTTATATCTAAAGAGATGAATGCTTCATTCATTTCTCTTATCCCTAAAACATTAAACCCAATCACCCCAGCTGAGTTTAGACCTATAAATTTAGCTAACACAACTTATAAAATTATCTCTAAACTTATGGCCAATAGAATGAAAGGTCTCCTTAGAAAAATCATATCCCCTTTCCAGACGGCTTTCATCCCTGGAAGGCAGATATCTGAAAATATCATTTTAGCCCATGAAATAATTCATAAATTGAGAAGCAACAAAAGTAGAAAAGGCCTTATGGGCCTAAAAATAGACATGTCGAAAGCTTTCGACAGAGTGGAATGGAATTTCCTAATCCGTATCATGCATAGAATGGGTTTTAATGAAAAATGGTGCAATCTAGTTTACCAATGTATCTCTACCATTTCTCTAGCGATTCTTATAAATGGATCCCCAACTGAAATTTTTAAACCAACTAGGGGATTGAGACAGGGAGATCCTATATCTCCGTATTTATTTTTGTTTTGCACGGAGGCCCTTTCAAGAACTTTAACTCATGCCGAAGACCAATACTCAATCAAAGGAATAAAAATCACCAATAATGCTCCTTCTATTGGTCACTTAATGTTTGCTGATGACTGTATCATATTTTGTGAAGCTGATAATCTCTCTTGTAACAATCTTGTTAAACTTTTTATTGATTTTGGGGAAACTTCTGGTCAGTTAATCAATTTGACCAAATCAGGGGTCTTCTTTAGCTTTAAAACTGATCCTACTCTTAGGAATAGTGTGAAACAAATTCTAGGAGTAAATGAAATACCTATAAATGACAAATATCTTGGTTCACCGTTATTTACTTACACTTCAAAAATAAAATGCTTTGAACCACTGGTAGAAAAAATGAAAAATAGATTGATAGGATGGAAAGGTGAGCTCCTAAATCCTAAAGGAAGAGCTGTAATGATTAGAAACATTTTTTCATCTATTTGTGTTTACCAAATGAATTGCTTTAGAATTCCTGTTAAGATATGTAATGATATAACTAAATTGCAAAGAAACTTTTGGTGGGGAAGAGATGAAAATGGCTTGAATGAGAAAGGTAAAAAAGGTATTTGTCTTATGGCTTGGGATAACATGTGCAAATATTTGGAGGAAGGAGGTTTGGGATCACAAAATATGAAAAACTTTAATATAGCTAATTTGGCTAAGACGGGATGGAGACTATACAAAAATCCTCATTCTCTAATGGCGAAAAGTCTGAAAGCTAAGTATTATCCTAATTGTGATATTCTTCATATAAACACTGTACCAAAACAAGGTGATAGTTGGATTTGGAAAGGTATACTTCTAGGAATAGTTTATTTAAAGAAATATTGCTTTTGGTAGTTGGGAAATGGAGTAAACATAGATATATGGGACGATTACTGGATCCCAGATGTTAAACCAACTGAAAACATTACTAGGACAAGAGATGCAGGTATCACTAAAGTTTGTAATTTGATCACAGCTAATAAAACATGGGATTTAACAAAACTAGCAGGTTGCTTAGACAGAATCACTGTAGACAAGAAAAGGAGGATACAAATTCCTAATAATGGTTTAGCAGATGTCCCTCACTGGACTTTAAACAACTCAGGTATCTTTACTGTTAAATCTTTATACAAAAACATTAATTATACTGAAGGAACTAACATGTAGTGGAACAAAATATGGGAAATGAAAATAACCCTTCAATCAAGAACTTTATCTGGAAGGCAGCAAACTTTATACTTCCAAATAGTGTGAGAGTTGCTGCCATAATACCAGAAATAGATGTATCATGCAAACTTTGTAATGTACATGAAGAGTCTCTTACTCACTTATTTATGAAATGTAATTTCACAAAACAGGTATGGATGCTTCTTAACTTTGATATTGATAATGTAATGCAAAATGCTAACACTTTTCATGATTGGTTAAATGGTTGGTTTACTCAAAGAGATAAAGGAAATACTGCAATGGAATGGAAGGTTTTCTGTAGCATTGTAACATGGCATGTTTGGAAGGCAAGATGTAATAGAGTGTTTAAAAAGGAAAATCAAAATAGTGTTGTAACAGCAAGGAAGATTGTAAAATTTATAAATAGTTCATGTGGGTGAACAGAGAAGACTACAATATCATCCAAACCTTATACTACAACCCTCTAAACGATGACTCTTTGATTGTTACTAGTATGCAACCTCAGGACACTTCAGGATACATGGCAATAACAATAAATATAGCCTTATCCATGCATGAACCTATAACTAGTTCAGGAGTTGGTCTAACAATGATTGATTTTGCATGAAGAATTGTTGAAGCTAGAGGTAGATGGACAAATTGTACTACTAGAGAAAAGTTAGAAGTGGCAGGAGCTGAGGCGGCTTTTCAATGGCCAGTTAAAATGAGTGGCTATCATATCATCTTTCAATGTGATTCTCAACCCACTCTCAAGCTGTTAATAGGAATGTATGCTGAAGCTAGAGAAAGAAGATTCAAACAGAGCTTGGAGTTTGGAAACAATTCTCAATTTGATATAAATTTTAAAGCTATGGCTTTTGTTCTAACAAGTAGATACAATATCATTTGGGAAGCAAACCTGTTAGTCTTTTGTAATAGATTCACTATCCAAAATAACTGGAAGGGTGAAAATCTTTTAGCCATAATAAACTATCTAGATATTCAGAGTTGGAATGTTGAAGTCATGAACACAAACGACTTCTTAAGAAGGCGTTTGTTTTCTCTGTAAGTTTGA
Source organism: Papaver atlanticum (assembly GCA_023531105.1). Classification (NCBI taxonomy): domain Eukaryota; kingdom Viridiplantae; phylum Streptophyta; class Magnoliopsida; order Ranunculales; family Papaveraceae; genus Papaver; species Papaver atlanticum. The sequence goes on from JAJJMB010011112.1 coordinate 153,004, forward strand.
GGTTTTTCCTTTTTTACGAAAAAAAAAAAAAATCTCTCTACTTCGGAATACGTATCTAATTCAGCATTTTGGGTAGAGTGCACTGCAGTTTTTCGAAACCAATTACTATAAACTTTTTATGCGGCCTTCAAACGCCTATCGTGCGCCAGCATCGATTTTGAAGAGTCACTGTGGCCGCTGGGTCTTTCCATGATTGAATGTAATTTCCCCCCGCATGTTAAATTTTAATTGTTATTTTTTTTATTCCATGGTACCAAACCGCCAACATACGTCAAAAATAAATGAATAAGATGAAAGGAAAACGGGCCAATTTATACACAAGGAAGAAATACCTGCTTCCTTGATTCACTCGGTACCATACTATGAGAGAGACATGAAAAGCTACCTTGTTCATGAGTGGCTCTGTTAACTGCATGATGCGGCGTAGAGAAACGATAAGGGCAGGGGAAAGCTAACCTAGATTGCAGCCTGGTTACCGCTCGGGTCCCCTTCTACAATTACAATTTCTATCATATTTCTTTCCTGAAATTTTGCAGTTACACCATCCAAAAACTGCTCAGATCCAAACAATTTTCAAAAACAGGACCTCTAATTTTTCCCAGAGGGTCACTTCTGGTTTTTCTGGACGGTCTGTAAAGAACACATTGATTTTTTTCAATAATTCTTCACAAACATTTAAAAATAAATAATAAAAAAAATATGGCAAATCGATTTTTTCACATTAGGGTGGAGGGGTGTGTTGTTCACTGGACCTATCCAGATTCCATCTCACAAAATTGAGATCGGTTATTTTCATTGTTTTTATCGATGTATGGTTATAATTGATATTGAATTCTCAATTCTACAGTTAACCAACCTACGAGAAAATTCTTCTATTTTCAAGTGGAAATTATTACTGAAGATCCCCATGATCTCGTTTGTATTTTCTTACTTATAATTTTTAGATTTGTGGTTTTAGGTGACCGAGTTTTTAACTTGATCCTTATCGCATTTATTTTTTGATGAAATATCTCTCTGACCAATCAAGAAAAATTCCGGTGCATTTGTATTCTTCAAGTCTTAAACCAGTCACAGATAGACAATTAAATGTCACAAGTGGTTGAGCTAAAATAGTAGGTGTAAGGCAGAATGTAAAGTCAATGGGTCAGACATTGACCATAGCTATGCATTTTCAAGCATAACAAATGCGTCTTAGATTACATTAATGTCATCACATTTCTATTGGCAAACCCACTTGCCCATATGACCGTAGTACCTAAGTATGACATGGCTAAGCAGTTAAGCGCAACAGTTGCGCATTACTGAGAATGTAGCCTGGCAGATGGAGCTGCACACGCCGACGATGTAACGCTAACATGGCTGAGACAAGAAATGCTATTTAGAAAATGCAATACGACGCGATAGTGTTGCATATCCTTATTCAGAGTTAGCTCAGCTCAAGGAAAGAGTTAAGGAAGAAATGCAAAGTCATGAGATGACTTTGGAATCGTTCCAAGCATTGGCTAAGGCTTGGAAAATGCATATGCAACAATGGCATTGCCAAATGCGCCATCGGTGATTATTTCTCGCCAAAAGAGATGCAAGTGATATGAAGCTTGAAGTTGAACTAAGCAAGTCAAGACTCAGTTGGCATGATATTTGGGTGCTGGCATCCAAATAAGCTAAGTGCATGATCGGAATGAATGAAGCGCAACCATTGCCAGATTCTTGGCGGAAGTGCAAGTGAATGAAGCGCAACTGATGTAATTTTAAAGTGGTAAGTAAGGTTGTCGTTCACTCGGACTTGTGAAGAATAATTTTTAAACTTAATTTAGAAAACTAGAAAAATCAAAATAATGTTTTGGTCAAGATTATAAAAAAGCACTGAGACTAAGGATTCCACCAAATTACATTCATCTGATTCAAATAATAATTCCAATCAATTATACCTCAAATATTAAAAATATGGACTCTTATTCTTTGTCAAAAGTAGATTTTTGAAAAGCAATGACTATAAATCAAAAGCATGATGTATCAAAAATACATTGACCAAGCATACATCATCAAACAATATCACACCCATTCAATAAAATCATAAATCAATTTAAAATCAATGCAAATAGTCATAAAAGAATTATTAGAATTACCACATGCGTGAAATAGGGCTTCCTCCGTCATCCCAGTGTTGGGGTTTAGCTCCTCATAGTGAAAATATGCTCAAAAGATAGAAACATGGCTCAAAAGGTGTTTTTATTGAAGGAGAATAATAATACAGCGAATCTGCAACGCTTTAATGGCGTTACAGAAATCACTATTACAATGAAGTGTTGTATATAAACGATAACTGTGGTCTGCTGTTGAAGAACGATACTTCTTTGCGACTGTTCTGTGTGGGTCAATGTTCTTCGTCTCCTTCTTCCCTACACCAGCAGAAAACAGCAGCAGGAAGCTTTCTGTTCGTCTTGATTTCTCACTCCTCAGCCCTCCTAAAGTCCCCAAACTCTCGACACCCCTTCTATATGACCTAACAAATCTATTCATATCAAAAATACCGATTAAATCTCTCCAAAATCTTCCAAAATCTCTTTCTTTCTCTTCACGGCAAAGTTGCGGAAATTTCTTGTTTTAGAATTTCTACGCATTTCTGAGCTTTCCTTTTGATTCTAAACTCTTCCTTAGATAGATACCAATCTTTGGGAAGGTTTATAGCACTTTAATCCCTCTAAAATTTCCTAAAATAGGTCACACATGTGACTTTCCATATTTTGCTGTTGAGATAAAAATCCGTCGATTGAGCCCAGTTAAATCGATTTCAACACCCATATTAGATTCCTAGACCCATAAGGAGTCTATCCTATGAAAATCATAGGTTTAATCGTCTTCAAACTCCTCCAAATCACGATCACCAAAACTGACAGAAACATGCTTTATGTATTCCCGCCAAATTTCTTTTTGAATTTGAGAAGATTACCTCCCCCTATCCAGTCCCGGTCTGTGTTTAGCAGCTTCCTGGAAATGGGTTACCCCTTATCCAAAGTGAGAGTCCGAATAGCAAATGTCCTCCCAGGTGCCTTTAGCAACTTTTCGAGCCAATTTCGCCGCAAAAGCTTATTTCTCCAAAAACACCTACAAAGAGATAAAATACCAAAATAAGTACAAAAACGGGTACTAACAATGTATACAATAAAATGAAAATAGACAATAAATGCGTCTATCAAATACCCCCAAACTTATTATTTGCTAGTCCCGAGCAAATTAATCTACAAAATAAAATCCTAACTCACTTTCGCAGGCATCGCGATTGCACTTAGCATGTGCAACAAGCCTTTAAACCCCTAGGTGGCCCTAGTGGCCGAGTTATAGTCTCGGGAGTGTTTACTAGAGATATACCCACAAAACCTTTACTCCAGACCCTAGCTATCTACGCAGAACCTTGGAACGCACTAAAGAACCTCCTTGGTTGGCATACTTATTGATTACGGGAGGAAGTACCCTGATGCGAAATTCCAATTGTTGTATACGAGTTTGCACTCAAGCATACTAAAATTCATATATAAGTGACAAAGCTCTACTCAGATAGTCGCACTATGGACATCAATATCCGGAGTCAACAAATCACATGGATAGATTAAGAGATGGATATAGAAAAACATAGATGGTTTTGATGTTGACTAGGTGAACGGTGTTTCTCATCTCTGTCTAAAGGCCACTGCCAAAATGAACCTATCCTAATGGTCTGAAATACTGGTCTGACTAATATCAACACAACTGGCATATACAAGGGAACCAGCGGTCGATTTATTGAACACACATTTATTTATTTATTTTTATTTTATTTATTTTAAGAACTAACAACATGATTAGATCTTGTGGATCCAAGCGCATGCTTTTTGTCAGTATATTACATGGTAATTCCCGTGGATCCTGCATTCCACGCTTGTTTAGGCGACGGAGACAGGGAGAACACACACATATTGCTATCCAAGTGTTAATATTTATTCCGATTGGTCTATTGGTCTGTTCATTTATTTATTTTTATTTATTTTTTTGTATCTCAATCACTATATTTCACCCTAGCAGTGGTAACAACTTGAATCGTGAGCCCCACCTAATCACTTAGAGAAACATATTTTAAAAAGACAATAAAATAAAAACAGAAGTGAAAAGGACTCAACGAGATATGGCCAAACTATCATGTTATTTCTAACACCTGAGCTCTGTTCTTTTATGAATAGACTCTTATAGATGTTTCCATCTATTCAGATTGGTTCCTCAACTCCTACAATCAAGATGCTTCCATCTACTTAGATTGGTTAGTGTTATCCTTAATAGGCATAAATTTATAGGCTCTTGAGTTTATAATGCAACAAAAAAGTTTATCCCATACCCCCAAACTTAAATCTAACATTGTCCTCAATGTTCTAAAGATAAAATTAAAAGCATGAACAAGGAGAAACTGTTACCATTTGAATAAAAAGAGTTAAGGAAAGATATTACCGTGTTGCATGAACCATGAGTTACCTCCCAAGAAGTGCTAAGTTTAAAGTCTTCAGCCAACCATGGGAGGTAACCCATTCTCATGAAACACGGTATTATCTTTCCTTAACTCTTTTTCTTCAAATGGTAACAGTTTCTCCTTGTTCATGCTTTTAATTTCATCTTTAGAACATTGAGGACAATGTTAGATTTAAGTTTGGGGGTATGGGAGAAACTTTTAGTTGCATTATAAACTCCAGGGCCTAGAAATTTATGCTTATTAAGGATAGCACTAACCAATCTAAGTGGATGGAAGCATCTTGAT
>JAJJMB010011112.1:172783-239623 GCA_023531105.1 Papaver atlanticum
ACCAACTCGGCCATATCAACAATGTTGTTTACGTCGCAGGTAGATAATAACCTTCCGGCTTTCATTCTCCTCCAACCGAAGTAAACAAACATTTTTTCACATACGACTCTTTGGATTCCAAATTAGATTATACCCTTATAGATAATTATTAATAAAACTTAGAATTGATTTATCTCTTAAAATATATACCACGGTTTTTCGTAAACTTTATACCGCTGAAAAGCATTTTAAAACAGCTATTGTAACGAATATAAACATGAATATCAAATTATACATATTTCTTATAGTAACAATAATCAATTAAAATGGTAGTTTTAGAAATACCCTTGATTAGTGAGATAGCTCATCTATTTAGGAACAAAATCTAAAACCAACTAGCTCATCTAATTTGGGACAGAGGGAGTATAATTCATAGTTGCATAATGTAGATTTATTTTGAAAAGAATAACTACTAAACTACTACCCAAACTTACAGTTGGACAAGGATAGCTATTAGAAATTAGATTGATTTGCAATCTTTTACACGCTAATACGGGGAACATGCATGATTTCTGAACTTATATTATGACTAAATTAGATAAAAAATTAATTAAGTTTATCAATGCTGTAGTTTAATACTTTTTCAATACTTTGTTGTACACTAATTTTGGTGTTCTTCTATTTTAATATTAGGTATCCTTTTACAAGTAATCATAAAGCTATGCCACTCGTGAACTGTCAATAGTTTTATTTTGCATTGGGAATTAATAAATTCCAGTCAGCATTTATAGACAGCTCTATCAAGTCTCTATTGGAAATTAACATTTTCTTTTATATATATGATTGTTCCAAGAATATTTTTTTTCCATTTTTTGATCGGAAAAATAATTTCATTAACTCAGAAATGAATTGTATTTGTTCAGAGAGGAAATTTGGCTTAATTCTAAACCATTCCCCATTGATCCTGGAAATTTTACAGTGTTTGGCTGCAATATCTGCCAAGTATATAAAACTTCTATTTAAGAATTCAAATCTAATAGAACTAAAGGATTCCATAACTGACTTACAATCATCTAGAGACGTTAAACCAACTTAACTGGTTATTATTTAAATTCAAGCAATCTAAAACTACTTTCACATCACTTATAAGATAGACATCGATCTTTCCTTGCGCCTTTGCCCAGAGTACGACTTCTAAAACAGCAAGGCTTTCAGCTTCTTCAGCATTTCTCGTTAGACCTGAGATGGTCTTGCATCCGAGGAAGTTCCCTACAATATCATTCATGATTAATCCAATACCAGAAAGGTTAGTATCTTTATCAAAGGAAGCATCACAATATACTATAGTACAGAGAACCTAAAATAAAAGAGAACTTCTCTCTGCAAAATTCTGTGATGACACACACATGCCTTATTGTTAATGTGTAAACCTCCTAGTTTTTCAGTATGGTTAAAAATCATGTTCATTCATCGATCTTCGTGCTAATGGGTTTAAATGGGCTATTACTAATGTGTACTGCCCTTGTGAGTATAATCCAAGAGCTTTTTTTGGGATGACTTGAACGAAATCAGTCATTGGTGGAGTGGACCATGGTGCGTGGATGGGGAATTTATGTCCATAAGATCAGATGAAGAACGTAATAAGGGTGAAGAAGACAGAAGGAACTCAGATTTCATCAACAATTGTATTCTTCAACAAGAGCTGATTGATCAACCTCTTATTGGTGCATCGTATACTTGGTCGAACAATCAAGTTGAACCTCTTCTGTGTGGACTTGACAAATTTTTGTTTAACATTGGTTTTGATGATGCGTTTCCAGGTGCGCTTCAATTTGCTCTAACCTTTTATGGAGACCGTTGCCTAACCTTTTATGCGCAACTTTCTCGCTGAAGTTGGTCGTGTTTGGAGACCGTTGCCTAACCTTTTATGGAGAAAGGTACAGAGGGAGAATGGATTTCATGGGCAGCTTCCCCTAAAGGACCCGCGTATATTTTGCCTGACTGGATTTTGCCTAGTTGAGCTTATAAATGCAACCCCCGTTGTTGTCACCCTAGAAGAGGTCGAGATTGCTAGTTTGGTGCTAGTTGAGCCTGAGATGAAGGTATTTAACATGACATTCGTGTTCAAGGACTTCAAGTGCGATGTGCTTCAGATATACTCCATTCCTGCAATGAAACTCGATGGCATCAAACACTCACTTGATATCAGAAGCGTCAAGTACTACCAGGACAATAGGCTTGATTTGAATGTTGAATAAGATAATACTTGACCCACAGACGTTCGTAAAGGAGGGTGGATGGAATAAGTTCAACTCAGGAGAGAGTGCTACTGATTATTACTCTGACAGCTCGGCGGCAAGTGTTGAGAATTACTCTGACTTATCAGGGCTGGATTACGACTCTGAGCAGCAATCATCTGATAGAGATCAGGAGTTGGAGTCACCCGCGTAATTGAGTAGTTAGTGGTAAAACAACAATGAGCACTGGAACTGTTTGGCTTTGTTATTGTAGTCCTGACTTTCTAAAAGGCTAATAAAGCAGTGACATGTGATTCTCTGTTGAATGTTTTTCAAAGCTGCATCCTTCTTACTTTTATTTGGTGTTGATAGGTTCTGTATGTCGGCTTGAACTTTGCTGTATATGAATCCTTGAAAGAGTGGTTGATCGAGACCAAGCCATTAGGACTGGTTGACAACAACTCTGAGCTGGGTATTACCGCGAGGCTCATGTGCAGAGCTGCTGCAAGAACTGTTGGCCAGACAATTGCTTACCCTCTTTGATGTAATTGGCCGAAGGATGATTGGTGGAGGGAGCAGCAAAGCTTCACTTGGATATACTGGCATGTTTGATGCATACAGTAAAACAGTTCGTAATGAGGGTTTTGGATTCTATAAAAAATAAAAATGAAATTGTTGACAGTGGGATTTGAACCCACGCCCTTTCGGACCAGCGCCTTAAGCTGGCGCCTTAGACCAACTCGGCCATATCAACACAGTTGTCTGAATCGCAGGCGCATAAAAAACGTACAAACAAAACGAAGATGCTAACAAAACTCCATGCTCAAATGAAAAAGAACGTGCATCATAAATTGACTAAAAAGAAAAATTTAAAAAATCCAACAAAGCTTTGTCGGATATGAATGCCCTCCTCTACCATCCATATCCGTAAACATACGTCGGCACCGTATATTTTGATAATTTACTCCGCAATCAGATTGGATATTTCGACCAAAAAATCAGAGTTTACTCAGTCATCTTCTTGTTGATAATTTGCTCATCATTTCTCTTCTGATTGTCTTTCTAATCTTTTACATGTCTTAGACACTTATTAATCTTCACTTTCTTTTAAGAAATCTTTGTTAACTGTGTTCTCCATGTCTGTGTAATAGGTTGGTGACGTACTTGGATGGAAGCTTGGGAGGTCGGAGTGGTTTTGCCTGACTAATCTCTGTTCCATTCTCTTCAATTCTATTTATACCCTGATTGTTGTAGATACGAGAAGATCTTATTCATAACTGTCTGAAGATATTCACCTTTTCCCATAATTATTTTAATTATTTATCCCTCTCTCTCACACGCTTATGAAAACCCTCAGACTAAGCAGCCGTAATAGCCTTAAACCTATGATTAGGTGGTGCAGATTTGAGAGTCTTTTGAACAAGTGTTCGACATTCATCCATCATAGATACGGTGTTTTCTTTAATAATCTAGGATTTTTCCTTGTTTTCTCCTCCATCACCATATACGTTTTCTTTTTTCCTTTTCTTTCCATAAGAAACCAAAACTTTCTACAAACCCAAGGAAAAATGGAAAGTATAGCATTTTCTTCAAGACTCAATGTCTTAAAACTTCCTGATATTTCTTCTGAAGATCTTGTACAAAGGGCGGCTCAGTGGAAATTCTGTTTTTTGGGGAAAGTCTATTTTGCAAAAAAGTTCACGGTTACTGAGCTAGATAAAGAGTTAAAAAAACTTTGGATTAAAAGTAAGGAAATCTTTATTAAGAGAGAAGAAGATGAAACTTTTATGATTAAATTTTACACTCAAGAGGAATATGAGGTGGTCCTAAAGTTTCGTCCTTGGTTCATTGAGGGAGATCTGTTGTCTTTGGAACCGTGGAACCCGTCAGTACCAAAAAGTGAAGTAGATCTAACAAAGCAGTTACTTTGGCTTCGAATTTACAACATGCAACCAGAGTTTGCAAACCCTACTATAGTTAAAGGTATTGCTGCTTCTATGGGAGAAGTTAGAGAATTAGATCCCCCAAATTGTATGGTTCCTAAAGGTAAAGTGCAGAAGGTCCTAGTTTTGGTAGATGTAAGAGATCCTTTGCGACGGGGTTTTTGGCTAAAGAATGCTGTCAATTAAGAGGACTGGTTACGTATTTTCTATGAAAAGCATCCTTTTAATATCTGTGGTTATTGTTACACTATTGATCATAAAGATCATGAATGTGAGACGATTGCGAACTTCCTTGTCCAACAAAGAAAATGTTATCTCTCCCCTAACTCCATTGTGGAGCCTCCTTCATGGAATCATCCAGATAATCGAGGTGTTAAAGTGGTAATAAATCAATCAGTAGTTCAACCTAGGCAAGATATTCAGCAGAAAATGGAAGCTAACGTGCATGTAGAAGATCATAACCAACATGCATTAGTTCCTCATGCTTTAAATGAAGTAAATATGCCGCAAGCAGAAAACATTGGGGATGAGCCTTCTCCTTCGATATTGACAAGTAATCAAAGACAACATCAACCAACTCAGTTTATCAGCCATGTGGACAACTCGGTGGTCCCTTCCATTCCAGTCATTGGAATTGAGTGAAACTCACAAGGTATGTTACAAGTTGTTAGTAGAGGAAGAGAGAGAGACGATATTACCGAGAGGAGAGGCAAAAGGATTATAATGGAAGTTGGTGAATCTAGTTTAGCAAGTCTCAGATCCGGATCAAACTCTACAAAATCAGAATCTTTCTGCCAACAATGGTGGAAATCAACAGAACCGACTTCTCTTTGAGACCTTAAATCAGGAAGCGGGAAATCATACGAGTCTTCTTATATATTATTTAGCTATGGCTGAATTTGATGTTTCAATGGATGATCTTAATTCTCAAAACATAGATCTAGATAGCTTTCATGATACAACAGCTTTTAAAGAACCAATTCAATCTCTCAGTCGTCATTTTGAAATGAATCAGTCAAGCTACCATTCTTCCAGCTCAACTGAATTATCTTCAGAAAATGCCAATATTATCTTGAATGATCATTCTCAAACTCCTAATTCTCATCAATCTTATCATGGAACAGTGTCAGAACAAAATCACTCAAGAACTTTCCGAGGCAAAGCTCCAAGTGTTGCTCATCAGGTAATTTTTATTTCACTTTCACATAATTTAAAATTTAGGGTATCTGAATTTTCTCAATTAAATCTTTTCAATTCAATTTTCCTGTTTCGTGCTCTTGTTTACATAAAGATGAAATTACTTTCTTGGAATGTTCAAGGATATGCATCCAAGGACACTATAGACTATTTAGCAGAAATCATCAAGGAACATAACCCAGATTTAGTCTTCTTATCTGAGACTAAAATTAGTTCTGATAGAGCTAAAATACTTTCTCAAAGATTCTCCTATCCAAATTCTTGGTTTGTTAGTTCAGTTGGTCTCTCAGGGGGTTTAATCCTGCTTTAAAAAAATGGTTTCCCATGTGAAGTTGTCTGTAGTGCTAATAATATGATTCATGTTTTAATCCAATCAAATCCTTCAAAAAAAGAATGGTTACTTTCTTGTGTGTATGGTTCTACTCATGTGGATGTGAAAAAATTACAATGGGACGTTTTAAAAGATCTCTGTGATAATATTTTTCAACCATGGGTGGTGTTTGGAGATCTAAATGTCCATTTTAATCGCAAAGGTCAAAATTCTAAAAACAATTCTATTGATAATTGGGTAACAAGTGTTATATACTCTGCCGATTTAATGGACTTAGGGTACATAGGTACCAATTATACTTGGTCTAATATGATTAATGGAAAAGGACAAAAATAAGGTAGAATTGACTTTGCTCTTCACAATGCACCGTGGCAAATGTATTTCCCTGATTCCGAACTATATCATCTTCCTTTTAGAGCGTCAGATCATTGTCTTATTCTTTTATTCACTGATGTAGATTGTCATAAACCAAATAGATCTTGGAATTCTATAAATGTTGGTTGAGGGATTCTTCATGTGTCAATACTATCAATAGTTCTTGGAATAACTCCACCTCAGATCTAAACTTTAATGATAAACTAAAGGAAACTAGGAAGCAGTTAGCAAGATGGAATAAAGAGGAATTTGGTCATATCAGTAAGAAATAAAAGTTCTACAACAGACAGCTATCTCATCTTCAATCTCTTCCTTATAGTGCTAATACTAGTTATCAAAACCAAAGTGTCATTGACAATTTGAAGCATTGGGAAAGAATAGAAGCGGAATTCTGGCAGCAGAAATTCGGAGATCATTAGATTAGGGATGAAGACAATAACACAATATACTTTCATTCAAAAGCTAATAGAAGAAGACCAAGAAATAACATCACATCTCTAAGAGACCCTTCAGGTAGATGGTATCATCAAAGACATGATTTAGCTAAATTTCTCACAGATCACTTTTCATCCATTGCCACAACTTCAAACCCACAATTTCATGAGTCATCTTTTGATATTATTCACAGAATAGTAACTCCAGTGGATAATGAAAGATTGATGATGATAACAGAAAAATAAGAAATTTATAGTACTCTCATGAGCATGTCTAGTTGGAGCGCGCCGGGGCCTGACAGTTTTCCTGCGGGTTTCTACCAATCTCAATGGGACATAGTAGGAGGTGACATTACATGTATGGTTCAAAATTTCTTCAGAACAAATAAAATGCCAGACCTCATTAATCAAACTATCACTTAGTTGATTCCTAAATTACAGCACCCAGCCACCTCATCTGATTATAGGCCAATTGGTTTATGCAATTGTTCCTACAAAATTATGTCCAAGTTATTTGTCCTAAGAATGAAATCGTTGATGGAAAAGCTTATCTCACCATCTCAGGTAGCCTATGTCCCAAGAAAACTGATTAATGACAACATTGTCTTGGCTCATGAGTTAATTCATTCTATGAAGAAATCAAAAAAGAAAATTCCTTTGGTGGCACTTAAATTAGATATGTCGAAAGCATTCTACGGATTAGAATGTGCTTTCATAGATAACATGCTTCGACATATGGGTTTCTGTGATGGTTGGAGACTCATTATTCAGCAATGTATCTCAACTACGTCGATATCCATCCAATTAAATGGTAGTTCTTGCAACCCATACATCCCAACAAGAGGCTTGAGACACGGAGATCCATTGTCTCCCTATCTTTTCATTTTGTCTATGGAATATCTCTCTAAATCCTTGGAATTTTCTAAGTCTAACAATCAGATACAAGGAAGAATATCTCACAGTTCAACACCAATAAACCATTTGATTTTTGTAGATGATTGTTTATTGTTTTTTCATGCAACTAGTGCTGGCCTTCATAACATTACTGTCATTTTAGAGCAATTTGGGGATATGTCTGGGCATATGATCAACTACTCTGAATCTTCGGCATTCATTTGTGGTGATATTTCTAAGGAGGAAAAGCTGGCGATAATTGGAAAATTAGGAGTGTTGAGGGGTGATTTCGGTTTTGGTTCTACCCGTCCTAGCTACACCAAGTGAGATCAGCTTTCTAGTAATAGTAAGAGAGAGAGTTGCCTTTCCATTGTACCTTGTCTTTCTTTATATAGACTTTCCCAAAAGTATCTCTTTTTATGACATCATGACACATGTCCTTAACCTCTTTAATTCCCTCTAGTACCATTCCTTAATATAATCCTTTTCTTATCTCTTAATTCCTCCTTTGTCCTCTCCATCTCATGGACATTTCCTTATTGGACTTAGGCCTAGTCCCCAAGTCTCTACACCTCATATCAGGCCTATCTCCCTTATTAGGGGGCATCCCGAACCCGTCAAGGGTATCATTTTTCATGTATCAACATTAATCCCCTGACTATTTGGTCAATTGTTAAATGACCCAGTAGTCAAGCTACTTCGCATTTTTCGATTAACACGTGTCGCCAAGAACGGGATGGTTACTCTGTCATTTATGACTGAGTCTGCCTTATATAAGACTGTCGTACTCCCAGTCCGATCATCTGTCCCAAGTTCTTTGTTTCCATTTATGTCTCTTTCTGTCCGATACTTTGCTCAGATGACTCATTCCCTTCACGGATATGTCTTGACTTTGGCGCCTATCCCCGCATTGGTTGCATTGTTCAAGGAAACGGAATTGGTGCCCCTGTTGTTGGTGAAAGTGGAGATTGAGGCGCTTCATGAGCATAGGATGGCAAATAGGGATTCCATGCGCGCTCATTTCACGGAATGTTATGTGGCTTATCAGGCTGCTAAAAGAGCCGAGCCTTCTGGGCATGTGACATCCGCGGTCCAGCACGCTTTAGATGATATTGTTACTGTGCGATATGCCGCTAATTCTCTTCTTATGGAGTCTTCGGTGATGACGGTGACTATTAATAATGCCATCGCCGACTGTCGTTCACGTACCTCTGGTCAGACGACCCTGTGATGTGATTTTTAAGTTGTAGTAAAAATGAAGTTGTCGTTCACTCGGATTTGTAGAGATTAAAGTTTTTAAAAATACTAAATAAATATATACAAAGACTATTAACAATGGGCGAGAGGTACTGGGACTAAGGATTTAGCCAATCTTTATAACATAAGGTTCACTTATTTATTCTCAACAATTTTAGCTAAAGAAATATAAACATGGACTCTATTTTTGCCAAGGTAGATTCTCAAAACATTGATTGTAAATGTTAAGCATGGGACACCAAATCACCTAAGCTAAGCATGACCCATCTAATCAAATGACAACCAATTAAATCAAATCATATTTCAATTAATTTTAATGCAGAAGTCATAAAAAGAATAAAAATAAATTTACCCATGTATGAAGTTCGGCCTCCTCCGTCGTCCCAGTGTTGAGGTTTAACTCATCATGTCGAAAACACACTCAAAATATGTATTCATGGCTCAAAAAGTGTTTACAAGAAGAGACAATAATGAAACAGAAAATCTGCAACAGCAAAGGTGCGTTACAGACTGACTGTTTCAACTCTCAACTGTTATGATGAAGATAGTCGTTACAAATCTGAAGATAAATGTTGCAGAAGAGGATGAAGAAACTGTTACAATGAAGATAAATGTTGCAAACCATTTGAAGAAACTGTTACAACGAAGATAAATGTTGCAAACTTGTTGAAGATTCTGTTACAACCAGTTGAAGAAACCGTCGTTGTTTCCTGTTCTTCACGAGCAGCAACAGCAACAACAACAGAGTTCTGAAAACTCTTGATTCATGCCTCCTGAGCTATCCTCTCGACCCCAAACTCTCGACACCCCTTCTATGTGATCCTAGGAACCTATTTATACATCATTGCGACATTGAATCTCCTCCATTAACTTCAAATAATATTCTTTTACTTGGGTATATTTTTTTCCATTTTTTTCATTGATTTTGATTTTCACGCATCTGCAGCTGTATTTATTTCCTTATATACCTTCTTCACGCTCCAGGATATCTATTAAGTCTTCCAAACACGTGCAGTACACGTTTAAATTTCTCACAACTCGTGCAAGCTCATGTTTTTCCTCCAACTCCCTGTTTGGATTAAAACAAGTTATCCAACCAAATTTGATCGTTAAAATCACCCACACTAGCTTTCTATAGTCATATCACGTCTACCCACTAAGTTTTAGGGATTGAATCTCACTAAATCACGTCCAAACATCCGATTGAAATTCTGCCAGTGAAAGGGAATATTTTCCCACCAAAAATATTTTTTTGAATTTGAGAAGAACATGTCCTCCCCCTAATCCCGCATGGGTGTCCCTTTATCACTTGTCTTATGGGGTGCAAATAGTAATTTTTGGGCGTAAATAGTAATTTTTCCGGGGCTCCTCCGACACATTTTTGGGGTGCTTCCGGTGCATTTCTGGGGTGCCTTTAGTACTCTATCATGGGGTGTAAAACACCACTTTTCAAGCCAATTTTTCCGCAAGAGCTTATTCCCTAGAAAAGACTTAAAACAACTTTATTAGAAATAAAATGAGTCCTAGATAATGTAGTTATGGGTGAAAATGTGTCACACTTACGTGCTTATTACCATGCGACTTCCCGGATACGCTTTGTCTTTAGCAGCCGTTTCGGCGCTTGTAAGTTTGTCTTACCCCAGGGATGAACTTGCTCGCTTGTTGGTGTTAAGAGCAGAGGTGGAGATACAATGGTTCTCAGGAGGATTCGTCAAGACAAGGCGCGTACGAAATGTGATGAGCATGAAGGTACTTTCGCACTCGCTCGGAGCGCGGGTGGCAAGGGTAAAGTCATGCAAGACATTCATCGGTTGGTAAACGAGGCCAACTGGGAATTGTCTCAGGAAAACATCCAGTGTGACGAAGGGTGTCTGATGGCGAAAGCCATGGATATGGACATTGCCCGCTGTCGTGCGTTGATAGTCGATTAGGTTGCGTGTCGCTTTGGGACAATTTACATTATTTTATTTTTCTTCATTTTTTTGCATCTGCTTTGGGGGTGGTTTTGCCTCTTGTGGACTTTGTTTGTCATTTGCATTATTTGTTACTTGTTGCCAGACTTTTCTCCCTTTTTATTTTGTTTCTTTTGTCTCGTGAGTGTTTCTATGCCGGTCTTGGTCCTTAATTCCTAAGTCCCCAAGACTCATTTAAAGCCTGCCTTCCCCTTTGAAAGTGCTGGAGAACCGTCTTTTGTGTGTTATCGTTGATGTGGGTTGACACATATCGTGACATGCAGAGGAGAGATATGGACGGTTGTTGCATCATAAATTGCATTATTTCCCTTTATATACATCTTGTTTTTTAAGTTTGATCACTTGTTTCTTTTTAGCTTCCATTTCCCTTGCTCCCGGTTAACATATCGCTTACATGGCTAATTCTCTTCATGGCTACGTATTATCCCTGGCGCCTGTTCCTAGGATGGTCTCAGGGATGTTTAAATGCGATGAATTAAAGCGGCTACATCATGCTTAGGATTTTCAAAGATGTTGTTGTAATGGTAAATAGGATTCGAACTCTAAGACTTGTGAAGATTCGAGTTTTTAAATTTAATAAAAATATATACAAAAATATTACAAAGGGTGCGAGAGTTACTGGGACTCAGGATTCAACCAAATTTCGTTCATATAATTCAAATAACAATTCCAATCAATTATAGCTCAAATATTAAAAATATGGCCTCTTATTCTTTGCCAAAAGTAGATTTTTGAAAAGCAATGACTGTAAATCAAAAGCATGATGTATCAAAAATACATTGACCAAGCATACATCATCAAACAATATCACACCCATTAAATAAAAATCATAAATCAATTAAAAATCAATGCAAATAGTCATAAAAGAATTATTAGAATTACCACATGCGTGAAATAGGGCTTCCTCCGTCATCCCAGTGTTGGGGTTTAGCTCCTCATGGTAAAAACATGCTCAAAAGATTGATTCATGGCTCAGAAAGTGTTTTTATTGAAGAGAAATAATAATACAGCGAATCTGCAACGCTTTTCTGGCGTTACAGAAATCACCGTTACAATGAAGAGTTGTTAATAAACGATAAATCGGTTCTGCTGTTGAAGAACGACACTCTTCTGCGACTGTTCCGTGTGGGTCGATGTTCTTCGTGTTCTTCAGCAGCAGCAGCAGCAGAACCCGGTTTCCTGCACCTTTGATTTCCCGGCTCTGTGGTGTTATAAACTTCCCCTAACTTTCGACACCCCTTCTATATGACCCAACCAATCTATTTATATCAAAAATACCAATTAAATCTCTCCAAAATCTTCCAAAATCTCTTCTTTTCTCTTCACGGCAAAGTTGCGGCAATTTCTTGGTTTAGAATTTTAACGTGATTCTGAGCTTTCCTTTTGATTCAAACTCTTCCTTAGATAGATACCAATCTTTGGGAAGGTTTATAGCACTTTAATCTCTCTAAAATTTCCTAAAACAGGTCACCCACATGACTTTCCCTATTTTGTTGTTGAGATAAAAATCCGTCGATTGAGCCCAGTTTAATCGATTTCAACACCCATATTAGATTCCTAGACCCATAAGGAGTCTATCCTATGAAAATCAGAGGTTTAGTCGACCTCAAACTCCTCCAAATCACTACCACCAAAACTGCCAGAAACATGTTTTTATTTTCCCGCCAAAAACAGAATTTTGAGAAGAAAGTGACCTCCTCCCATCCAGTCCCGGTCTGTGTTTAGTAGCTGCTTGGAAATGGGTTACCCCTAATTCAAAGTGAGAGTCCGAATAGCAAATGTCCTCCCAGGTGCCTTTAATAACTTTTTGAGCCAATTTCGCCGCAAAAGCTTATTTCTCCAAAAACACCTACAAAGAGATAAAATACCAAAATAAGTACAAAAATGGGTACTAACAATATACACAATAAAGATGAAAATAGATACATAAATGCGTCTACCAAATACCCCCAAACTTATTATTTGCTAGTCCCGAGCAAATCAAAACTACAAAATAAAATCCAAACTCACTGTCGCAGGCATCGTCGATTGCACTTAGCATGTGCAACAAGCCTTTAAACCCCTAGGTGGCCCAGTGGACGACTTATAGTCTCGGGAGGGTTTACTAGAGATATACCCACAAAACCTTTACTCTAGACCCTAGCTATCTACGCAGAACCTTGGAATGCACTAAAGAACCTCCTTGGTTTGCATACCTATTGATTACGGGAGGAATTACCCTGATGCGAAATTCCAATTGCTGCATACGAGTTTGCACTCAAGCATACTAAATTAATATATAAGGGACAAAGCTCTACTCAGAAAGTCGCACTATGGACATCAATATTCAGAATCAACAAATCACATGGATAGATTAAGAGATGGATATAGAAAAAACATAGATGGTTTTGATGTTGACTAGGTAAACGATGTTTCTCATATCTGTCTGAAGGCCTCTGCCAAGATGAACCTATCCTAATGGACTGAGATACCGGTCTGACTAATATCAACACAACTGGCATATACAAGGAGACCACTGGTCGATAATCCTAATTCAAGATCAACTCGTCTGGCATATACAAGGGAACCAGCGGTCGATTTATTGAACACACATTTATTTATTTATTTTTATTTTTATTTTTTATTTTATTTTTTATTTTATTTTTTTAACGACATGATTAGATCTTTTGGATCCAAGCGCATGCTTCTTGTCAGCAGATTACATGGTAATTCCCGTGGGTCCTGCGTTCCATGCTTGTTTAGGCGACGGAGACAGGGAGAACACACACATATTGCTATCCAAGTGTTAATATTTATTCCGATTGGTCTGGTCTCTCTTTTTTTTTTTTTTTTTTTTTTTTTAGTATTTCAATCACTCTATTAAACCCTACCAGTGGTAACAACTTGAATCTTGAGCCCCACCTAATCACTTGAGAAACATATTTTAAAAAGAAAATAAAATTAAAACAGAAGTGAAAAGGACTCAACGAGATATGGCGAAACTATCATGGTATTTCTAACATCTGAGCTCTGTGCTTTTATGAATAGACTCTATATAGATGTTTCCATCCACTCAGATTGGTTTCTCACTCCTACAATCAAGATGCTTCCATCCACTTAGATTGGTTAGTGCTATCCTTAATAGGCATAAATTTATAGGCTCTGGAGTTTATAATGCAACTAAAAGTTTCTCCCATACCCCCAAATTTAAATCTAACATTGTCCTCAATGTTCTAAAGATGAAATTAAAAGCATGAACAAGAAGAAACTGTTACCATTTGAAGAAAAAGAGTTAAGGAAAGATAATACCGTGTTTCATGAGAATGGGTTACCTCCCATGGTTGGCTGAAGACTTTAAACTTAGCACTTTTTGGGAGGTAACCCATGGTTCATGTAACACGGTAATATCTTTCCTTAACTATTTTTCTTCAAATGGTAACAGTTTCTCCTTGTTCATGCTTTTAATTTTATCTTTAGAACATTGAGGACAATGTTAGATTTAAGTTTGGGGGTATGGGAGAAACTTTTTAGTTGCATTATAAACTTCAGAGCCTAGAAATTTATGCCTATTAAGGATAACACTAACCAATCTAAGTAGATGGAAGCATCTTGATTGTAGGAGTTGAGGAACCAATCTGACTAGATAGAAACATATATAAGAGTCTATTCATAAAAGCACAGAGCTCAGGTGTTAGAAATAACATGGTAGTTTGGCCATATCTCGTTGAGTCATTTTCACTTCTGTTTTTTTTTTATTTTATTTTTAAAATATGTTTCTCTAAGTGATTAGGTGGGGCTCACGATTCAATTTGTTACCACTGCTAGGATAAAATAGAGTGATTGAGATACAAAAAAAAAAAAAAAAAAAAGGAAAAAAAAGAAGAAAGACCAGACCAATAGACAATTCGGAATAAATATTAACACTTGGATAGCAATACGTGTGTGTTATCCCTGTCTCCGTCGCCTAAACAAGCGTGGAATGCAGGATCCACGGGAATTACCATGTAATATGCTGACAAGAAGCATGCGCTTGGATCCACAAGATCTAATCATGTTGTTAGTTCTTAAAATAAATAAAATAAAAATAAATAAATAAATGTGTGTTCAATAAATCGACCGCTGGTTCCCTTGTATATGCCAGTTGTCTTGATATTAGTTAGACCAGTATTTCAGACCATTAGGATAGGTTCATTTTGGCAGTGGCCTTCAGACAGAGATGAGAAACACCGTTCACCTAGTCAACATCAAAACCATCTATGTTTTTCTATATCAATCTCTTAATCTATCCATGTGATTTGTTGACTCCGGATATTGATGTCCATAGTGCGACTATCTGAGTAGAGCTTTGTTACTTATATATGAATTTTTGTATGCTTGAGTGCAAACTCGTATACAGCAATTGGAATTTCGCATCAGGGTACTTCCTTCCGTAATCATTAAGTATGCCAACCAAGGAGGTTCTTTAGTGCGTTCCAAGTAACTGCGTAGATAGCCAGGGTCTGGAGTAAAGGTTTTGTGGGTATATCTCTAGTAAACCCTCTCGATACTATAACTCGGCCACTAGGTCCACCTAGGGGTTTAAAGGCTTGTTGCACATTATAAGTGCAATCGCGATGCCTGCGAAAGTGAGTTAGGATTTTATTTTGTAGATTAATTTGCTCGGGACTAGCAAATATAAAGTTTGGGGGTATTTGATAGACGCATTTATGTGTCTATTTTCATTTTATTGTATATATTGTTAGTACCCGTTTTTGTACTTATTTTGGTATTATATCTCTTTGTAGGTGTTTTTGGAGAAATAAGCTTTTGCGACGAAATTGGCTCGAAAAGTTGCTAAAGGCACCTGGGAGGACATTTGCTATTCGAACTCTCAATTTGGATAAGGGGTAACCCATTTCCAGGAAGCTACTAAACAAAGACCGGGACTGGATAGGGGGAGGTCATCTTCTCAAATTCAAAATGAAATTTGGCGGGAATACATAAAGCATGTTTCTGGGAGTTTTGGTGATCATGATTTGGAGGAGTTTGAAGACGATTAAACCTCTGATTTTCATAGGATAGACTCCTTATGGGTCTAGGAATCTAATACGGGTGTTGAAATCGATTAAACTGGGCTCAATCGATGGATGTTTATCTCAACAGCAAAATATGGAAAGTCACGTGTGTGACCTATTTTAGGAAATTGTAGAGGGATTAAAGTGCTATAAACCTTCCCAAAGATTGGTATCTATCTAAGGAAGAGTTTAGAATCAAAAGGAAAACTCAGAAATGCATAGAAATTCTAAAACAAGAAATTTCCGCAACTTTGCCGTGAAGAGAAAGAAAGAGATTTTGGAAGATTTAATCGGTATTTTTGATATGAATAGATTGGTTGGGTCATATAGAAGGGGTGTCGAGAGTTTGGGGACTTTAGGAGGGCTGAGGAGTGAGAAATCAAGACGAACATAAAGCTTCCTGCTGCTGTTTTCTGCTGGTGTAGAGAAGAAGGAGACGAAGAACATTGACCCACACAGAACTATTGCAAAGAAGTATCGTTCTTCAACAGCAGACCACAGTTATCGTTTATATACAGCACTTCATTGTAACAGTGATTTCTGTAACGCCATTAAAGTGTTGCAGATTCGCTGTATTATTATTCTCCTTCAATAATAACACCTTTTGAGCCATGTTTCTATCTTTTGAGCATATTTTCACTATGAGGAGCTAAACCCCAACACTGGGATGACGGAGGAAGCCCTATTTCATGCATGTGGTAATTCTAATAATTCTTTTATGACTATTTGCATTGATTTTTAATTGATTTATGATTTTATTGAATGTGTGTGATATTGTTTGATGATGTATGCTTGGTCAATGTATTTTTGATACATCATGCTTTTGATTTACAGTCATTGCTTTTCAAAAATCTACTTTTGACAAAGAATAAGAGTCCATATTTGTAATATTTGAGCTATAATTGATTGGAATTATTATTTGAATCACATGAATGGAATTTGGTGGAATCCTGAGTCTCAGTGCTTTTTTATAATCTTGACCAAAACATTATTTTGATTTTTCTAATTTTCTAAATTAAGTCTAAAAATTATTCTTCACGAGTCCGAGTGAACGACAACCTTACTTACCACTTTAAAATTACATCAGTTGCGCTTCATCCACTTGCACTTCCGCCAAGAATCTGGCAATGGTTGCGCTTCATTCATTCCGATCATGCACTTAGCTTATTTGGATGCCAGCACCCAAATATCATGCCAACTGAGTCTCGACTTGCTTAGTTCAACTTCATGCTTCATATGCATCACTTGCATCTCTTTTGGCGAGAAATAATCACCGATGGCGTATTTGGCAATGCCATTGTTGCATATGCATTGTCCAAGCCTTAGCCAATGCTTGGAACGATTCCAAAGTCATCTCATGACTTTGCATTTCTTCCTTAACTCTTTCCTTGAGCTGAGCTAACTCTAAATAAGGATATGCAACACTATCGCGTCGTATTGCATTTTCTAAATAGCATTTCTTGTCTCAGCCATGTTAGCGTTACATCGTCAGTGTTTGCAGCTCCATCTGCCAGGCTACATTCTCAGTAATGCGCAACTGTTGCGCTTAACTGCTGAGCCATGTCATACTTAGGTACTACGGTCATATGGGCAAGTGGGTTTGCCAATAGAAATGTGATGACATTAATGTAATCTAAGACGCATTTGTTATGCTTGAAAATGCATAGCTATGGTCAATGTCTGACCCATTGACTTTACATTCTGCCTTACTCCTACTATTTTAGCTCAACCACTTGTGACATTTAATTGTCTATCTGTGACTGGTTTAAGACTTGAAGAATACAAATGCACCGGAATTTTTCTTGATTGGTCAGAGAGATATTTCATCAAAAAATAAATGCGATAAGGATCAAGTTAAAAACTCGGTCACCTAAAACCACAAATCTAAAAATTATAAGTAAGAAAATACAAATGAGATCATGGGGATATTCAGTAATAATTTCCACTTGAAAATAGAAGAATTTTCTCGTAGGTTGGTTAACTGTAGAATTGAGAATTCAATATCAATTATAACCATACATCGATAAAAACAATGAAAATAACCGATCTCAATTTTGTGAGATGGAATCTGGATAGGTCCAGTGAACAACACACCCCTCCACCCTAATGTGAAAAAGTCGATTTGCCATATTTTTTTAATTTTTAATTTTTAAAATGTTTGTGAAGAATTATTGAAAAAAATCAATGTGTTCTTGACAGACCGTCCAGAAAAACCAGAAGTGACCCTCTGGGAAAAATTAGAGGTCCTGTTTTTGAAAATTGTTTGGATCTGAGCAATTTTTGGATGGTGTAACTGCAAAATTTCAGGAAAGAAATATGATACAAAATGTAATTGTAGAAGGGGACCCGAGCGGTAACCAGGCTACAATCTAGGTTAGCTTTCCCCTGCCCTTATCGTTTCTCTACGCCGCATCATGCAGTTAACAGAGCCACTCATGAACAAGGTAGCTTTTCATGTGTCTCTCATAGTATGGTACCGAGTGAATCAAGGAAGCAGGTATTTCTTCCTTGTGTATAAATTGGCCCGTTTTCCTTTCATCTTATTCATTTATTTTTGACGTATGTTGGCGGTTTGGTACCATGGAATAAAAAAAATAACAATTAAAATTTAACATGCGGGGGGAAATTAAATTCAATCATGGAAAGACCCAGCGGCCACAGTGACTCTTCAAAATCGATGCTGGCGCACGATAGGCGTTTGAAGGCCGCATAAAAAGTTTATAGTAATTGGTTTTGAAAAAGTGCAGTACACTCTACCCAAAATGCTGAATTAGATACGTATTCCGAAGTAGAGAGATTTTTTATTTTATTTTCATAAAAAAGGAAAAACCTTAAACTTATGGAGAAAACAAAAGTCTTTTTAAGAAGTCGTTTGTGTTCATGACTTCAACATTCCAATTCTGAATATCTAGATACTTTATAATGGCTAAAAGATTTTCACCCTTTCAGTTATTTTGGATAGTGAATCTATTACAAAAGACTGACAGGTTTGCTTCCCAAATGATATTGTATCTACTTGTTAGAACAAAAGCCATAGCTTTAAAATTTATATCAAATTGAGAATTGTTTCCAAACTCCGAGCTCTGTTTGAATCTTCTTTCTCTAGCTTCAGCATACATTCCTATTAACAGCTTGAGAGTGGGTTGAGAATCATATTGAAAAATGATATGATAGCCACTCATTTCAACTGCCCATTGAAAAGCCGCCTCAACTGCTGCCACTTCTAACTTTTCTCTAGTAGTACAATTTGTCCATCTACCTCTAGCTTCAACGATTCTTCCTGCAAAATCAATCATTGTTAGACCAACTCCTGATCTAGTTATAGGTTCATGCATGGATAAGGCTATATTTATTGTTATTGCCATGTATCCTGAAGTGTCCTGAGGTTGCATACTAGTAACAATCAAAGAGTCATCGTTTAGAGGGTTGTAGTATAAGGTTTGGATGATATTGTAGTCTTCTCTGTTCACCCACATGAAACTATTTATAAATTTTACAATCTTCCTTGTTGTTACAACACTATTTTGATTTTCCTTTTTAAACACTCTATTACATCTTTCCTTCAAAAAATGCCATGTTACAATGCTACAGAAAACCTTCCAATCCATTGCAGTATTTCCTCTATCTCTTTGAGTAAACCAACCATTTAACCAATCATGAAATTACATTATCAATATCAAAGTTAAGAAGCATCTATACCTGTTTTGTGAAATTACATTTCATAAATAAGTGAGTAAGAGACTCTTCATGTACATTACAAAGTTTGCATGATACATCTATTTCTGGTATTATGGCAGCAACTCTCACACTATTTGGAAGTATAGAGTTTGCTGCCTTCCAGATAAAGTTCTTGATTGAAGGGGTTATTTTCATTTCCCATATTTTGTTCCACTACATGTTAGTTCCTTCAGTACAATTTATGTTTTTGTATAAAGATTTAACAGTAAAGATATTTGAGTTGTTTAAAGTCTAGTGAGGGACATCTGCTAAACCATTATTAGGAATTTGTATCCTCCTTATCTTGTCTACAGTGATTCTGTCGAAGCAACCTGCTAGTTTTGTTAAATCCCATGTTTTATTAGCTGTGATCAAATGACAAACTTTAGTGATACCTGCATCTCTTGTCCTAGTAATGTTTTCAGTTGGTTTAACATCTGGGATCCAGTAATCGTCCCATATATCTATGTTTACTCCATTTCCCAACTCCCAAAAGCAATATTTCTTTAAATAAACTATTCCAGAAGTATACCTTTAAAAATCCAACTATCACCTTATTTTGGTACAGTGTTTATACGAAGAATATCACAATTAGGATAATACTAAGCTTTAAGACTTTTCTCCATTAGAGAATGAGGATTTTTGTATAGTCTCCATCCCGTCTTAGCCAACATAGCTATATTAAAGTTTTTCATATTTTGGGATCCCAAACCTCCTTCCTCCAAAGATTTGAACATGTTATCCCAAGCCATAAGACAAATACCTTTTTTACCTTTCTCATTCAAGCCATTTTCATCTCTTCCCCACCAAAAGTTTCTTTGAAATTTAGTTATATCATTACATATCTTAACAGGAATTCTAAAGCAATTCATTTGGTAAACACAAATAGATGAAAAAACGTTTCTAATCATTACAACTATTCCTTTAGGATTTAGGAGCTCACCTTTCCATCCTATCAATCAATTTTTCATTTTTTCTACCAAAGGTTCGAAGTATTTTATTTTTGAAGTATAAGTAAATAACGGTGAACCAAGATATTTGTCATTTATAATTATTTCATATACTCCTGGAATTTGTTTCACACTATTCCTAAGAGTAGGATCAGTTTTAAAGCTAAAGAAGACCCATGATTTGGTCAAATTGATTAACTGACCAGAAGTTTCCCCTAAATCAGTAAAAAGTTTAACAAGATTGTTACAAGAGAGACTATCAGCTTCACAAAATATGATACAGTCATCAACAAACATTAAGTGACCAATAGAAGGAGCATTATTGGTGATTTTTATTCCTTTGATTGAGCATTGGTCTTCGGCATAAGTTAAAGTTCTTGAAAGGGCCTCCGTGCAAAACAAAAATAAATACGGAGATATAGGATCTCCCTGTCTATATCCCCTAGTTGGTTTAAAAATTTCAATTGGGGATCCATTTATAAGAATCGCTAGAGAAGTGGTAGAGATACATTGGTAAACTAGATTGGACCATTTTTCATTAAAACCCATTCTCTGCATGATACGGATTAGGAAATTCCATTCCACTCCGTCGAAAGCTTTCGGCATGTCTATTTTTAGGCCCATAAGGCCTTTTCTACTTTTGTTGCTTCTCAATTTATGAATTATTTCATGGGCTAAAATGATATTTTCAGATATCTGCCTTCCAGGGATGAAAGCCGTCTGGAAAGGGGATATGATTTTGCTAAGGAGACCTTTCATTCTATTGGCCATAAGTTTAGAGATAATTTTATAAGTTGTGTTAGCTAAATTTGTAGGTCTAAACTCAGCTGGGGTGATTGGGTTTAATGTTTTAGGGATAAGAGAAATGAATGAAGCATTCATCTCTTTAGATATAAAGCATGTTCAAAAAAAGCAGGGATCATTTTTGTTAAGTCCGGGCCTATGATTTCCCAATTCTGTAAAAAAAATTTTGGTGGGAATCCATCAGGCCCCAGACTTTTGTCCGATTCCATAGAGAATAGGGTTTGTTTTATTTCATCTAAGGAGGGGATAGTGCAAAGCATATCATTATCAACTGAATCGATACTAACAGGAATCATATCAATCATGTTTTGGTCCAAACTAGGATTTACTGTAGTTGCGATTTCATGAAAATGGTTAGTAATACATGAAACAATTTCACGTCTACTGTTTATCCACACATCATTCTTATCTTTTAAAGTTTCTATCCTGTTTCTTCTGAACCTCTGTTTAGCCCTAGTGTGAAAATATCTTGTGTTTCTATCGCCTAACAGAATATTTTGATCCCTACTTTTAACCTTCCAAAAATTTCATGTATAGTGTACCAAGCAGTAAGAATTTTTCCAAGCAGATGAATGTCCCTGTTTTTATTATGATATCTATTTCTACTATTAACCTTCTTTAGTTCAGCCTTAGTTTTTTCTATGTTTGTTCTTATGTTTCCGAAAGTGTATTTGTTTCAGTCCCTAACACAAGTAAGTTTACTATTCATAGTATGGGCATGGGAACCCCTAATTTCATTTTCCCAACAAGCCTGTATTAAAGGCTTACATTCCTCATGTTTCATCCAATCACCAAAGTACTTGAATGGGGTAGCCCCATCGTTATGCATAGCTCTGGGAGGAACTAACCAATAATTATAGACGTCCAAACTCCTCATTACTACCTAACCCTTGGCAGTTCCATGCTAGGACACTAATAAACTACCAAAATATGAGACAATGGGGTATTCAACAATGCATAAGATCGGGTTGCAAAAAATGTAATTTCCCAAGCAAGTAATGACCACTGATTTGTAACCAAACTATTTTTCAAGAGTAACTAAACAAGTTTTAACAGAAATGCAAGATAACAAACATGTTAAGAGCATACAATTAAGGGGAATATCAAAAGAAGGATAAACTGAGTTGTTGATTTGAGAAAAATAAAGGGTTGGGTTTATAAATACCTCAATTGCTTTAGTACTGGGATCCAATTTAACATTGACAGTACTTCTCGAGTATTTGCTTCTTATTAGGGGAAAATGTGACTCCACCACTAAGCTATAGTTAATTGAATTTTTAGGCATAATTAGAACTTTAGCTACTGGCTGAGTTACCTCATTTGTCTTGGCTTGGGACAGCAGGATGGATTGAGTATTTCCTTTAATCCCTGGTTTTCTTTGTTGTTTCCTTTTCTTCCAATTCCAGCAATTGGTACACTCTTGCACTTGTATTTTGGTTCTTAAAGCTTTTTGTTTTTGCAGTATTTTCCTTTTTTTTTCCAGTTGTAGCAAATGGTACCTGGAATCACACAGGAGTACATTAGTCTTGACAGAGAAGCTAAATTTCCTTTGCAAATTTTAATGTGTCATATCAAATATTTTCTAGGGAAACACAGAGTTAAAAACAAAGGAATAAAACAAAGATTCGGAATTTAAAATTGAAGGTCGAAATTTAATCAAAATAACCTAATAGAAGCTATAAAAGGATCAATTTAAAAGAAATTTTAGGGATCAAAGGATAAATCAGTTGAGACGTCCGTCGATTCCAATGGATCAGGATAAAAGTTGATAACAAATTGAGGTGTAGGTGAATGTTCCGAAGCCTTGATGATTTCCCGGGTCTTTTAACTTGGGATCTTGAAATTTTTGGTTCAAAAAAGAGATTATCTTTGAGTTAACAATAAAATTGTTAAAAACATAAGTTAATTTGTAATTATTCTAGAAAGCCCAATAAGTAAAGCCCAATAATCATTTACACTAAGTAAAACCCAATACAGGCTAGAGTCTTCTAGGCCTTCTTTTCATCAAGTGTTATCTAGAGAATTCTTTCTCTAGAATTTTCTTGTAATATTTAAGTTGAGAGTGTAAAGAAGAATCTAGATAGAACTATATAGAGAAGTAAGTGGTCGGTGTACAAGCCTATAAATAGGCAACGATGGTTCACTTGCAAACCATCCAAAACTCAAGTGAGTGAAGTAAGAGTGAGAGCTAAGCAAGTCAAGTGACTGCTATTGTAAGCAGGTGAGCCAAAGAGCTACACTAAAATTCCACTGTAACATTTTCATTTCCCAATTAATCAAAGCCTCCTCTTTTCAAATAAACCAACCTTTTTTCTCCAACTTCTTTTCCCAAATTATTTCCATTAACCCATCACACTTCCGCATTGCGCCAACAAATTTGGTATCAGAGCAAACTTAACCCAGTAATTCCAAAACTCTACCCATGGCAATTAACCAAAGTATTCAAGGATTCAATTATGCCCAAAGTTTAATTCCAATTTTTGATGGTGAGAGTTATGATTATTGGAGTCTACAAATGAAGACATTGTTTATTTCTCAAGACCTATGGGATCTTGTAGAAGAAGGTTATGATGTACCCGAGTCGGCAGAAACTCTATCGTCATGGACGGATGCAAAGAAAAAGGAGTACAAATAAAATAAGAAGAAGATGCTAAAGCACTACTGTTTCTAAACCAAGGGGTAAGCAAAGCTATTTTTCCTCGAATTTAGGTGGCAAAAACTTCGAAGGAGGCCTGGAATATTCTCAAAGTTGCATTCCAAGGTTCGGAAAAGGTAAACTCCATAAAACTACAAAATTTATGGCGAGATTTTGACAATTTACTTACGAAAGAAAATGAAGCTATCCAGAACTTCTTTTCAAGAGTTACTAGAGTAAATCAAATCAGTAGTTATGGAGATACCATAGAAAATAAAATAGTTGTAGAAAAGATTTTAAGAAGGTTACCGTTCAAATTCGACCATATCGTCGCTGCCATTGAGGAGTCAAAAAATTTATTGACTCTCTCGGTACATGAATTAATGGGTTCATTAGAAGCGCACGAGAAAAGAATAAATAGGTTCGCGGAACAACCGTTGGAGTCGGCGTTTCAATCAAAAATAAATTTCAGTGAAAAGAAAAATATGGAAGCGGGTCGTCTTCAAATCAAGGACCCAAAAATTACTACCGCAGATGTTGAAGTGGAAAAGGAGGTTATAGAAACAACAACAAAAGGTACGGAAGAAATTACTCCTCAAATCTCCGTTGTAATATCTGCAAAAAGTTTGGCCATGAGACTGAAAATTGCAAGTACAAGTGCACCAAGTGTGATAAATTAAATCACATGGAAAAAGATTGTTGGCTCAATGAAGCTAACTATACCGAGAAAAATGATTCTCAAAATCAAGTATTTTATTCCTGCCTCACCTCACAACAAAAAGCGCAAGGTATGGTACGTTGACGGCGGATGCAGTAACCATATGACAGGAAACAAAGAATATTTTGTAAAATTGGAGGAGCAAGAGATTCCACCGGTCAAACTCGGAGATGGAAAGTTCCAGAATGTTGAAGGAAGAGGAGTCATATCCGTACGTACAAGGTCAGGTAAAAATCGATACATATCTGATGTTCTTTATGTTCCTGGCCTAGCTCAAAATTTATTAAGTGTTGAACATCTTATAAGAAAAGGGTACTCACTACATTTTGAAGACGGAGAATGCAAAATTTATGATAAAATTAATAAGCAATTGGTGGCAAAAGTAAAAATGTCAGAAAATTTTGTCTTTCCTCTATCTATGCCGTCAATTGGAAATTATGCAATTAGTACCAATCATATTGATGAATGCAAGTTATGGCATTTGAGATACGGGCATCTCAACTACAGATCCTTGAAGGTTCTAAAATTAAAGAACATGGTAATCGGTCTTCCTAATATCAGCGGTGGAGATAAAATATGTGAAGGTTGTATACTTGGGAAGTTTCATATACTTCCATTTACAAATAAATCGTGGAGAGCAAGAAGGCCCCTAGAATTGGTGCACGCCGATATCTTCGGTCCAACAAGAACAACCTCACTCCACAACAGAAGATATTTTCTCCTATTTGTGGATGATTATACCAGGATGATGTGGGTGTATATTCTCGAGCAAAAGTCCGAGGCATTCACTAAATTTCTAAAGTTCAAGGTGTTGGCAAAGAAGCAAAGTGGCCATCAATTGAAGGTTTTCCGTACAGATCGTGGTGGAGAATTTACTTCAAATGAATTTATCAACTACTGCAAAGAAAATGGAATTAAAAAGGAGCTCACCGTCCGATACACTCCACAACAAAACGGCGTCGCGGAAAGGAAAAATTGTACAATCGTAGAAATGGCTCACAGTATGTTAAAAGCAAGGAAGCTACCCAACAGCTCATGGGAAGAAGCAGTTAACACGGCAGTCAACATCCTTAATCGCTCGCCAACAAAAGCAGTTCTCAACAAAACTCCATATGAAGCTTGGCATAAGAAAAAGCCTGAGGTAACTTCTTTTAGAATTTTTTGTTGTGTAGCATATTCTCATATTCCATCCCAACATAGAGAAAAATTTGATGAAAAAGAAGAAAAGCTAATATTCTTCGGATACAGCGAAGAGTCTAAAGCATATAAACTTCTAAAGCCAGATACAAAGGAACTGGTAATTTCAAGAGATGTTATCTTTGATGAATTCAAATCATGGGATTGGAATGATGAACCAGAAAACCATGAGTTGCCACTGCTCTTCGAAGACGAGCCAGATCAGTCACGTCAAGAAGATAATACTCCACCAGCAAGCCCAAGATCTCCTAGTCCAACACAACAAAGTCCAAGTTCATCTGAATCAAGTTCCCCACCTAGAAAGGTGCGTTCCCTAAGATATATTTATGATATATCTAATTGTGCATTTATAGCACTATAACCTGAAAAATATGAGGAAGCGAAAAAAGAAGAAAAATGGAAACATGCCATGGACGAAGAAATGCGAGTAATCGAGAAAAATAAGACATGGGAGCTTGTTAATCATCCAATTGACAAAGAAATAATTGGTCTGAAATGGGTCTACAAGACAAAATATAATGAAGATGGGTCAATTCAAAAGCACAAAGCAAGGCTAGTTGCAAAAGGATACTCCCAGCAACCAGGAATCGACTACAACGAGACATTCACCCCAGTCGCTCACATGGAAACAATCCGGATGGTGTTAGCTTTGACAGCTCAACTAAAAATGAAAGTCTACCAGTTAGACGTAAAGTTGGCATTCCTAAACGGAGAACTTGAAGAAGAGGTGTACGTGGAACAACCTCAAGGATATGCCCGTAAAGGAAAAGAAAAAATGGTCTCAGCAAAGCACTATATGGCCTCAAGAAAGCACCGCGTGCATGGAACAGTAAAATAGACAAATACTTTCGAGATAATGGATTTAAAAAAAGTCCAAGTGAGCCATCACTCTATATCAGAAAACAAGGTACGGACTTCCTAATTGTCTGTCTCTACGTTGATGATTTAATTTATGCCAGCACAAAACAAGAGATGGCAGAAAAATTTAAGAAGGAGATGATGAAAGAATATGAGATGATAGACTTAGGAGTTAAGCGATATTTTCTTGGGATTCAAGTAAAACAATCTTCAGAAGAAATATTCATTTCCTAAGAAAAATATGCAAAAGACTTACTGAAAAGGTTCAACATGATAGATTGCAAACCAATTGCAACTCCAATGGCTACTAATGAGAAGTTGACAAAAAATTATGGAGCGACAAAAGTTGATTTAACCTTATTCAGAAGTCTAGTCGGCTTACTGATCTACTTACAAATACAAGGCCAGACATAGTCAATGCAACCAGCATTGTTTCTCGGTTTATGAGCGAGCCAAGCAAATTACACTATGCTGCCGCTAAGAGAATTCTTCGGTATATCAAGGAAACAAAGAATTTTGGCATCAAGTATACAAGAGAAAAAGACAATGATTTAATTGGCTTCACAGATAGCGATTGGGCAGGTTCTATTGAAGACCGAAAGAGCACATCAGACTATGTTTTCTGTATGGAAACAAAGTTATCTCTTGGAGTTCAAAAAAACAAAGTACGGTGGCACTATCGTCAGTCGAAGCAGAATACATAGCATCAACAAGTGCAGCATGTAAAGCAGTATGGTTGAGAAGAATAATGACCGACCTACAACAAAAGAAAAAGCAGCCGACGACTATCTACTTTGATAATATGTCTACAATTGCAATGACAAAAAATCCAGTCTTTCACAGACGGACGAAGCACGTAGAGCTATGACATCACTTTATCAGAGAGCTGGTCGAAAACAAGGAAATTGAGCTCCAATTCTGTCCAACAAATGAGCAAAATGCCGACATTTTCACTAAAGCCGTCACAGTGGACAAGTTCAATCATTTTAGAGAAAATCTTAACATCACAAATTAAGAGGGGGTGTTAAAAACATAAGTTAATTTGTGATTATTCTAGAAAGCCCAATAATCATCTACACTAAGTAAAACCCAATACAGGCTAGATTCTTCTAGGCCTTCTTTTCATCAAGTGTTATCTAGAGAATTCTTTCTCTAGAATTTTCTTGTAATATCTAAGTTGAGAGTGTAAAGAAGAATCTAGATAGAACTATCTAGAGAAGTAAGTGGTCGGTGTACAAGCCTATATATAGGCAACGATGGTTCATTTGCTAACCATCCAAAACTCATGTGAGTGAAGTGAGTGAAGTAAGAGTGAGAGCTAAGCAAGTCAAGTGACTGCTATTGTAAGCAGAGTGAGCCAAAGAGCTACACTAAAATTCCCCTGTAACATTTTCATTTCCCAATTAATCAAAGCCTCCTCTTTTCAATTAAACCAATCTTTTTTCTCCAACTTCTTTCCCAAATCATTTCCATTAACCCATCACACTTCCACATTGTGCCAACAAAAATCTTGTTTCTTTGTATCCTACGGTCTTTGTATCTTGTATTCTTTGTGTCTTCGAGTCTTCGATTCTTTGAGCTAAGGTGTCTCGGTGTCTTAGTAACTTTTGTCTATGAAATAAGGTCTCCGATGAAAATAGATCTCCGAAAAAGTGTTTTTCGGACGAGTTTTGATAATTATGGCTGATAGATCTGAGGTGGATTTTGTAATTAGTATTCATGAAGAAAATTATTGAAAGTTTTTGTTGAGAATCACTGCCGGAAACGGTGATTACTGGTTATTTCATGGAGTTTTCAGGTATACAAGTGGTGGTTACTGGCTAGTTGGTGGAAGTTATAGAGGTGGAGGAAATATCGCTAGAAAAATCGCCAGAGAGAAGAGAGAGAAGGATGGGGTGGATGGATGATGCATGTTCGAAGTATAGAGATGGTGCATGGAAAATTAGGATGTTCTATATTTTGTTCCCAATTAAATTATTATGCTGCCCTTGACATCGATATTCGCAATAATGGTGCTTTTGGTTTTACTTTTGGTAAAATCTCGAAATCCAGCACTCTATTTCAACGTATTAGTTGTGCTATTTACAGGTTGTTATTTCACACATTGATGTTATGAATCTACAATATGTGATGCACTGAACTTAAGTGAATCAAGCGGCAAAAAGAAGTTCACACCTTAATTTCCGTATAAATTGGTAGAGTAGTTCGTTTTACCTGTCTAGCTAATTTGCATCAAAATTTGAAGTGCACAATTTTGGACAAAGTGGGTAATATGTTCTATATGGAAATTAAAAGACAAAGAAGTGAGCTGGGGAAGGAAATTGAATTCGGCAACCGTAACAATCGGAAATCACTTACAATGAAGGATTCCATAAGAGCGAAGAGTAAAAAAGATCTCCAAGTATTGGAATATATATGAAACGTATACTGAGAAGGCCGAAGTAATGGTGCAATGACCGTGTGCGCACGTGAAGATTAAGGCAAATATCTAGAAGATATGTGAAATCTTTTAGTTTCCTAGATAAGTATATTCTAATATTAATTAGGGATATATTTTTATCTTCGAACTCTATAAATAGAGTGCAAATGTAATTGTAATTCTTATGTAGTTTAAATTCTTCACCCTTAACATCTTCGTCTCCATTATCATTTTGGTATGTAGTTTAAATTTCTTTATGTTTTCTTTATTTTATCATTGATTAGTAATTTTATTGTTTGTCAAATCAATGATATCCATGCTAATTTTGATCTACGTATCAAAATCTAACACCAAGTTCTAATGTTGAATCCAAGATATATTGCCAAAGATCCTAGCAAAACAATTCACATCAATATTGGTGAACAAATGGAGTATCGGATTGTGTATAATTACAATTGATTGGAAAAGCCTTATATTGCTAACTAACAGGGTGCAGAAATGGAGATAGTTGGGGATATAAGGTAAGGCCTAACCTAATATGACTCACATGTTTTGCTATTTAGGTGCAGACTTATAAATTTTAATACAAGTACAATTTTTAGCGTTTTCCGCCGTTTCACCATCTTCGATCAATAGAGAAAGCTTTGATGTGCCTTTTAGCTGTGCAACTACATGCACCTCAGGGCTGACCATCCACTAGATTTCTTGTGGTGCGCACTGGAAACCGTTATGTGGATACTGAGAGCCTAACATCATATCTAGCGTGTGATGCTCCGAACAAAGTCCAGTTGGGTTTAGGTATGATGAAACAAATACTTGAACAAAAAAAATTCCCCGTTGGTTTTAGATGTTGGGTGATAATCGAGTTTCCAAATGACCGGATAACTTCATATCCCATTATATTTTGCTATGTTGTACCGTACCAATTGTCTGTTGCTAATGTAATGGCCTATCCTTACCTCTTGCTAGTTCTAGTACGATACTACCGGTATGCACCAACGAAAAAAGCAAAAGAAATTTTGGAAAATTATAACAAAGAGAGATCTGACAGACAAGGGGTATGATAGAAGGTTCTCATAGTCGAAAGAAAGCATAGAAAAAAATGACAGCAAGCCAAATCATAAACAGTTGTACGTTCCATCAGCACGCTGAAACTCTAAATACGAAACTGTTACAAAAATATTTCAGTCCCATTTTACAAGATCGAGCAAAATGCAAAACATAGAAATTACCCATGGACCATGGTAAGAGAGTTACTTTTTTTTACCTCATTCGCCCTTTCTTACTTTGGCACTTTTCACTGTAAAATCAAACAGTTGCTCACTGCATCAGCCACAACAAGGACTAATCGCGTATACTCCTTTTTCTCCATAGGCCTCTTCTTCGTGTTCTACCCAAATAAGCACCGCTGTCGAGTGAAACTAGGCTTTTCACGTAATTGTCTATATCTATGAACCGAAAACTACCAAGCTTTAGTACTCTTCTAGCCCTTGAATGCTTCCAGTCGTATAAAACTAAATCAGTGTCGTCAGAGTATATTAGACACTCACCATTCTCAGAAGACCACTCCAAGTCATCGTATCTACTCGAAGTTTTGTTTTGATGTTTCGTCCAAGATCCCCAAACTCCATATTCCCGCATCACCCATGCTTCGTTAGACACCAAATGAACTACACAAAGACACCCTTCCAACACTTTAAAAACTAAAACCGAAAAATCATAGGGGTGATTTTCATCCATTATGTCTCCAGGAATTTGTAACTCTTTGAAGCTCTCGTCTCTAATATTGAAAGAAACAATAATATTAGAGGTTTGAGATATCCAATGAAATGCTCCATTAACAAACACATTGCTTCTGATACCAAAGTAGTATGGTTTAGTTTGAAAGCATTTCCATGAATTTGATCTTAACGTGTAGACATAAACTGAAAAAATAGGAGTATATCCACAATAAACTAACTTGTAATCCTCGTTCATGTAATCAAAACAAAAATATGCTAGCTGGTAGCAGACTTGTAATTGTGAGTAAGGTGAATCGGGTATCCTTTTATACTCTTTAGTGGCTGGATTCCAAAGACTAAAGAATTCTGTACCCTTGTCCCGATGCTGCAGGCAGACCAAACCATTGCAAGAACCATCCATACCAACTAACTTTAAAGATTTAAATGGGTGATGCTCCCTTACAAGAGCATTATCATAAAATTTACTTGTAGAAAATAACCTATCTTTTGTTATATTGTACATATGAACTGCCTGAATTTTGCTAACATAAACACTAAGCATGAACCTAGAGTACTTGTTGATTTTGAGTGTATAATGAAGATGTAACTTAACCAAATCGGGGTTGGAAATTATGGAAAACCATGTCTTAGAAACACAGTTACATGTAAATGTTGATTTCACCGTTAATCTTATAAAGATTTCAAGGTATAAATCATCTGGAAAACTTCTTGGTATTACTGATGCTTCTTTTTGTGGAGAACTAGACTCTTAAGCTTGGATAACAAAGATCCTCCTCCTAACATTCTTCGGATCAAATTCTGATGAATAGAGCCTCCTCCTCTTAATAAATGTGAGTTCACTTTTTTGTTGGTAAGTTATTCTTTCTCTTTTCTCTGATTGATAATAAAATTCTTTCTTCCATCAAAAGGAAAAGAAAAAGCAGAAAAGGACAACATTGTTCGCTTCAAATTGCTTTATTTCATCTAAGTTAGAAAATTTTCCATTTTCGGTTAAACATGGGGTTGGCATCTAGCATTTGGTCACAGGCTGGTAATTCTTGCATTGGTAACGGTATATCTTTCAAGCTAAACAATTCCTTTTTAATGTAAAGAATCAACTTCATTTTGAAGCCGTTTCCAGAAAGTAAAATTGCAATGGTGGTGCCTAATGCCGTGTTGAGTTAACAAGTCTCCTTTCGGCGTTTGGTATAAAGCAAAAGTCTCTTGTTTCCAGTCAGCACTCCTTTGTAGTGAGGTTGAAACATGGCATGGCATGGCATCCCATTTATTATTGTTGGAATCTTGTTTCTGAGTTAGGCATGCCTTTGCTATTTACAGGGGGTGGGGCACATATCGAATATGCCTTTCTTTGATGGTAAGATTTAACTGCCAAGGAAAGCAATTTTGTCGAAGTTTTTTTTCTTTGCTATTGGACTGAAGAAAAGAAAACACTTTTTTTTGTTGATCGGTGAAGCAAATGATGGTATGATGTTTAACGTCGCTTCTGTAGATTTTGCGGACACAAGATATCATTTTTCTGAGCAGAAGTTACCTTTTCTTGGACACCGATTTTACATTGGAAGTTCTTCTGTAGAAACACAAGAATGCAACCAGTTCTATTACACCAAGTCCAGAGAGAAAGTAATCTAAATGCGCTTGATTCAGGTTTTCTGCAATCCATCCGTGTATTGACCTCCTGCACTGGTTGCCTTCTGAATGACGGATATATGGAAATTGAGGAAATGTCCTATGCCAAACTGGACTTCAAAACAAAAATACAGACAAAATACAGCTTGCTACTAGACCACACCATTCATCCCCTTCAAAATCGATGTTTTACTTCAAATGAAATGTAATACGGTAAGACATTTCTAGAATTCAATAAAGGGAGCTGTCAGTATAAACCAAGACCATAGAGCTTTCACTCTTAAGTCATGGCATCAGCCATGAGTTATTTAAGTAACACCAGACAAAATTCCATTGCTCTCTTGGTCTTTCCTTCTCAATGTTATCAGTCCAGAGGTTTCTTAATTGGCGGAAGATCTAAAACAAAAACCATGATATCGGTTTTAAATCATCTTAAAAGTGAGATCTCAATGCAAGAAAGAGGTCAAGTTAGTAGTTCATCTTACCATGTAAATGATGTTTCAGGGATCCCAACGGCATAAAATCATAAACAAAAAGTATCTCATCTTTGTCATTGATCCTGTAACCGATCATATCGACTATGTTAGGGTGGTGTAAAAGGCTACAGAAATGAACTGTCGAAAACGTTGACTGGACAGCGTATCTATAGAAGCTGGAATTCCCTGATTAACTTGTCTAACTGCAAATACCTGTGAAGATAACATCTGTACATTATCATAAAGTTTTCAAGTGGTACACTAAACCCTTTGGTCAGGCTAATGGATATTATTAGCTAACCTTTTAAGCAACCTTTGTATGTGCGCGCACGTTCTCCTTCACCCAAAAGGGATTCTGGTGGAAAATTCCTGGTGGCAGCTGCAAGTTCTTAAAAACTTAAACTTAGTGAGGCTGCAGTATAAACTTCATCACTAATGGAGCTTCCACCAAACTTAGAGAGAATTCAAGTTATGTCAAATGAGTGAGCCACCAAGAGCAGCAATTTGGAAACTAGTTTCTACTTGCCCTGAATTTTTGTTTGCCATATTCTGCTTTCTTCTAGAGATTGAATTTTTGTTATTACCCAAACAGATAATGCTACTAAACCTGTGGGAGAACTCATTTCTGCTTTTGGTTATAATTTGCACAATATACTTTTTTTTAGAAAGATCTCAAGCCAAATACGATTTAGAGCTAATTAAACAATATACAATAAAGTTTCAACCAATAGTTCCATTTGAAGTCAGCAGCACCACCATCACTACTACCACTAGCACCCGTAGTTGATAAACATAGCAACATAAGGATATTCCTCAGCCGAACAAATCCCATGAAATTTGATAAACCTATACGCCACGTGATCATATGATCCTTTGCATCCATCAGTAGTTGCACAATCTACCACTTGCTGGACAGATAATGGGATTAAATGACCAGAAGTAAGAAATTTTTTACTCAGTTGCAGATACAGCTGCGCAGGCCCAACAGGTACCAGATATCTGTTGATGCATAACTGGAGTAACTGCACCCTCTTCCCGCCAATCTACTATAAAAGGCTCAACAGCATTAGGAGATCTTTTTCACAAAAAGTCTGCACTTCTCTTCATGTCTATCAGGCACTTCTGTACATTATCTTGTTCTGCATCTCTACTCACCATCCTACTTTTGTTGTCAGACTGTGTACCATCAGATAATTCAACTCCTAATATTTCCTCTTTACCAAATTGAGTAGACTTAGCAGATATATCAATCATGCCATCAGAATTTAAACCTAATTTAACTTCAATGACAGGCAATCCTTTAGGTGCATAAGGCACACCAATCAGTTCAAAATCTGTAGCCACATCTTCACCTTCAAGCACGCGTAGAATAACTGGGGTTTGATTGTGATCAGCTGTTGAATACTGCAACCATGACACAATACTCCCTATTAAGTTGAAAAAAAAAAAAATTAAGCAAAGAAGATAAGAGATCAGGAACTAACCCTTGTATTTATTGTTGTTGGGATGCTTTTGTTCTTGTTAATCAAAGTTGTAACCACACCACTAAAGCTCTCAACAGCAATGGAGCGGGAAGTAATTTCTAACAGGAGGACGTCTTTCACATATCCAT
Source organism: Papaver atlanticum (assembly GCA_023531105.1). Classification (NCBI taxonomy): domain Eukaryota; kingdom Viridiplantae; phylum Streptophyta; class Magnoliopsida; order Ranunculales; family Papaveraceae; genus Papaver; species Papaver atlanticum. Next base: position 207,191 of record JAJJMB010011112.1, read on the forward strand.
GATGGATGCCGCCATAAATGGCAGCACCCATGGCAACTGCATCATCAGGACTCACCACTATGCTTGCACTCTTGCCAAAAATCTCAGAAACAGCTTCTTGTACTAGAGGCACTCGTGTCATACCTCCTACACAAAGAACCTCATGAATGTCTTCCACAGACACACCAGAATCCTTCAAACAGACCCTGCAAGCATTCTGAATTCTTTGAATCAGATGATTGAAAAGCGATTCAAGCTTCGGCCTTGTCATGGTGATGTTCAAGTGCTTAGGTCCTGAAGCATCAGCTGTGATGAAAGGAAAGTTGATCTCAGTCTGGTAGGTCGATGACAGTTCAATCTTAGCTTTCTCAGCTGCCTCTCTGAGCCTGTGAAGAACTAAGCTATCCTTTGACAAATCAATTGAGTCAGCTCTCTTGATCTAACTGACCAAGAACTCCAACAGGGTGTTGTCAAAATCTACTCCGCCGAAGAATGTATCACCATTGGTAGCTTTCACCTGCATAGATTAACCAGTTAATAAAAGCAAAGAAATTAGCGTCATATAGCAGAAACCAACATAGATTAGCCAGTTAGTTAAGTATAACTAAGAAAATAAGCATAAGTCACATAGCAGAAACAGTCATCTGTTTACCTCAAAAACACCGTTGGAAATCTCAAGGATCGAAACATCTAAGGTTCCACCACCAATATCAATAACTGCTATGATTCCATCCTTAGTGTTTAGCCCATAAGAAAGAGCAGCTGCACTTGTCTCATTGATGATTCTGTGTACATCCAAACCAGCAAGTCACCCTGCATCCTCTGTAGCTTTTCTTTGTGCATGACTGAAGCCAGCAGGAACTGCAATGACAGCTTTGGAGACACTCTTTTTAAGATAGGCATCAGCGATCTCCTTCATCTTAGTAAGTACAAAAGCACCAATTTGACTGGGTGAGTATTTCTGGCCATTAGCCTCAAGCCAATCATCACCATTTGGAGCTTTAACGATCTTGTATGGAAACCATGTTCATCTTAGTAAGGTTTAAATTCTGATGGCATGATTGATATATCTGCTAAGTCTACTCAATTTGGTAAAGAGGAAATATTAGGAGTTGAATTATCTGATGGTACATAGTCTGACAACAAAAGTAGGATGGTGATTAGAGATGCAGAACAAGATAATGTACAGAAGTGCCTGATAGACATGAAGAGAAGTGCAGACTTTTTGTGGAAAAGATCTCCTAATGCTGTTGAGCCTTTTATAGTAGATTGGCGGGCAAAGGGTGCAGTTACTCCAGTTATGCATCAACAGATATCTGGTACCTGTTGGGCCTGCGCAGCTGTATCTGCAACTGAGAGTAAAAATTTTCTTACTTCTGGTCATTTAATCCCATTATCTGTCCAGCAAGTGGTAGATTGTGCAACTACTGATGGATGCAAAGGAACATATGATCACGTGGCGTATAGGTTTATCAAATTTCATGGGATTTGTTCGGCTGAGGAATATCCTTATGTTGCTATGTTTATCAACTACTGTGGAAGTTTCAACCAATAGTTCCATTTGAAGTCAGCAGCACCACCATCACTACTACCACTAGCACCCGTAGAACAGCATCATAAATTAAAACAGAACTAGAAACTTCTCACACTCATCTAAGGCTTAGCTTTCTTAAATATTTAGGTAGACCTCTTTCTTGACCTCTTTCTTTGGATAGACCTTAAACGACATGTCTACACACTCATCCGGCGTCAAATCTGAAAAATAGGTTAATCCAAGAATGCAGTTAGACTTGGTTTTGTTATGTTTATGGACACGCCGAGCAGATTCCTTGAAGATTTCAAATCTCTCTTTGAAAGCTTTTCTATCACCCACATCGAAATGGTGTTCATTAATTGATAACCACCTCAAAAACAGAGCGAGGAGCTTATCCTCGGAATTGATGATATCATCAGTTACCTTCACAGCTGCACGTTCCCTTGCAATTTTTAGTTCCAATTCTCGATCACCACGGTATCCTGAGCGGCACATGAACATAACATTTAGTAATGAGACAACAAACAAGGTACTAATTCATCGCAATACAAACCAAACACAAACCCGAATATTGTGGCCACACTCCCCAATCTCTGACTCAATGGTACAACAGCAGTCCAAGCCTTTGCACCAGTTGCAGGCAGCTGCAAAGTGAAAGGGAATTAGTATCCACATAACATTCGACCCTAAATCAGATAGGCAAATCTATCCAATGGAAGTTCACTAACCAAAATCAAATGCCTACAACATTCGACCCTAAATCAAACCAGAACAGTTGCATCTGTCATATATTTATGAATCTAGAAATAAAAATTTAGCGATTATGAAAAACCTCTGTCATGCCTTCATTACAATTGCATCTAACAATCTATTCCCAACAGGTAAACAAAACCTCCATTTTAGCATAACACAGCTATCAAATCATTGGATCTAGAATCCCTAAATCAAACAAAGTCATGATTATTTCTACATCTAAGAAAAATCCGAAAAGAAAATGCGTAAGCATACATCGCCAAAAGAGTTATAAAATCACAGAGTCAAAATCATCATTTTCAACAAAAAATTAGAAAATTAAAAATGATAGGACAAATTAGAGGTCAAGTAAACAAAAACTTACGCATCTGGAAGCTATATTAGCTGCTTTAACAGCAGATCTAGCTCATCTAAGGAGAATCGAAGTCGCCATCAACAACAGAAGATGATTTCAGAGCGAGATATTTTATTAGGGTTTCGGTTTTGGAACCTCCTTTTTCGCAAGGAGATGGCTGTTCTGAGCCGCCCTTTAAGTAATGATGAGGTGGTGGAAGTTTCTGGTTCTTTTGAACGTGGGATTACGTAAGGATTGCCGTTGGATCCCGTTCCACCAAGATACACTAGATCCAGAACCGGATCTGACTTGTTGAATTAGGGTTTTCAATGATCCGAGGTAACAATCGATAACTTGGGGTTAGGGAGTTAGAAACTTTGATTACATCCCGAATAAAACCATATAATGTGGAAGTATTGAGAGACTTCCTTGCATTAAATTTATCTGCTACTAAAGAGCTAAGAATACAAGAAGGAGGAATAATGTCCCAATTTAAGTTACAATAAAAGAATTTAGCCACTTTCGCCAACATGTGCGCTACATTATTTGTCGTTCTCAAAACTAAGGAAAAACCTAGAAAATTTAAACAATCACAGACTTCTAGTTTTACTTCCTCCTTGATTTCTTGATTCGTGTAAGAGATTGGGGATTGTTTTCCGTTGAGATAATCAAAGAGATTCGCTAAAATTTGTGAGTTGAAATTCCTTGGACCATTTTGCTGCCTAAAGAAATCCTACGGCTATTGCTTCTTCCGGAGATGTTGTGCTGGATGGTCCTGCTCTGCCTCGTTCATGTTTACCTGCATCATCTCTTAGAATTAAAGCAAAACCTGCAGGATTGTTAATAGATGTCCAAGCTGCATCTACATTAATTTTGTGTTTATGTTTTTTAGGAAATTCCCTCTCTTCATTATGATGTTTTGCCTGTTTCTTGGTTGCTGGATCCTGAGATCTAGAAATCGAGCCTTTATGTAGGAATCGAACATGTCTTTGTAGGTAGGGATGTCAATATACTTCCGAAATCCGAAATCCGTATCCGAAAATTCGACATCCTATAGGATTTAATCCAATTTATCGGATTTCGGATATCATTTCACCATTCTCCATGCAAGTTTGGTTAACAGAGCTTTGTTTACTATTTCAGTTTTTTTGATACACATACCACCTTGACACTTAGGCTTAGCAATGTGATCACATTTTATAGCATAACCACCTCTGGCATTTTTATTTTTGTTCCACCAAAACTTCCTCTCAATGGAATCCATTTGGTCTGTAAGCTTTTTAGGCATAGGGAAGACCGCTAGATGGTGGTTAACAATGGTACCTAAGACAGTTAGTGTAAGAATGGTTCTTTCTGGCTGACTTAGAAACTTAGACTTCCAAGTATGAAGACTATCACAAAATCTATCTAGTAACCCTCCAAAGGTCTGCATCTTATTTTTCTGTATCAGAAGGGGAACTCCTAAGTACTTATCATTCAAGGCCATCTTCTTAATATGCAAAATATTAGCTATTTCATTCTTAATGGAATTAGGAACCTTAGGACTGAAGGCTATACCATATTTTGCAAAGTTCACAGACTGACCAGAGTATAAACTGAATTGTTCGATGACCTTAGCAAGATTTCTAGCTTCCTTAGGATTAGCCTTAGTGAATATGTGGCAATCATCTGCAAAAAAACAATTGAGAGACTGCAGGACTAGAAGTTGTGACTTTTAATCCATGAATATTGTTATGTTGCTCAGCATGAAGTAAAGCTCTAGGAAAAGGATCCGTACAGAGGATAAAAAGATAGGAGGACAACGGATCTCCTTGTATCTCCAGGAGATCCATTTAGCAAAATAGAAGTAGAGACAGTGTTTAAACATTGTTCAATCATATGACACCAGTCGTCATTGAAACCAATCTCCTTGTCTTAAAATCCAGAAATACTCTTTGGGATTAAAGGAGACTAAACTCGTGTTGGGATAACACCCACTGATAAATATACACGTGTTGTGAGATTAAATCGGTGGGAAAACATAAATAAATAAAAATAGAGGGACAGAAAATCTCTTCCAGGGTGTTAGTCCTCAAAGGAGTTGGGGGAGTTGGTTATAGTTGGGTCTTTTCCCGTTAGTAATAGGGGAGTTTGAGGAAGTCTCTCAAAATCCCCGTTAGTCGTGGGAGAGTTCAGAAGAGTTTCCCAAACTCCCTAGAAAACTCCCATTAGTTGTGGGAGAGTTTGAAAAAACTCTTGAACTCCCTTGTTAGTGGTAAAACCCTAGAATGCTAGGGAGTTGGTTGTTTTGGGGAGTTCTGGAGAGTTGATAGTGTATTTTTTCTTATACACAAATCTCTCAAAAGAGTAGAGATTTGGGAGGGAGTTTGGTCGGAGAAAAACATAGGAGAAACAAGAGGAAACGCTTCTTTCAGGTTTGCTTTTTTTCTTCTTTGATCTCCATGATTGTTTATAACAGTTTCTTTTATGTACTATTTTTATTGTTTTTGGGGTTTTTTTCTTCTTTGATCTCCATGATTTTTTTTGAATGTTTATAGTTTGTTTTGTGTGTACTTTCTATCAAAACCCTTTCTGGTCAAGCTCAACAGCAGCTCTTACAGCTTCTGCTGCAGGGTAAACAACAGATCGAGCTTGACAGGCAAAAAAGATTGAGAACTAGTCCTTTGTTGCAGGTGTTGTTGCTTCAGATTCAATATAATCTCTTCTCTCCCTATTTTTACTTAGAACAATATCATAGGGTAATCCAGTCCCTACTTCCTTATTCACCAATTAACACTTCCTAGTCAAAAGCTGCCATCTCTCCACGTTTCCCTGTTTGTTGAGCATTAGTTGGATTTTGTGCTGTTGGCGCAATGCGGGAGTGTGATGGGTTAATGGAAATGATTTGGGAAAAGAAGTCGGAGAAAAAAGGTTGGTTTAATTGAAAAAGAGGAGGCTTTGATTAATTGGGAAATTAAAATGTTACAGGGGAATTTAAGTGTAGCTCTTTGGCTCACTCTTCTTACAATAGCAGTCACTTGACTTGCTTAGCTCTCACTCTTACTTCACTCACTTTACTAACTTAAGTTTTTGATGGTTTGCAAGTGAACCATCGTTGCCTATTTATAGGATTGTACACCGACCAATTACTTCTCTAGATAGTTTTATCTAGACTCTTCTTTACACTCTCAACTTAGATATTACAAGAAAATTCTAGAGAAAGAATTCTATAGATAACACTTGATGAAAAGAAGGCCTAAAAGACTCTAGCCTGTATTGGGTTTTAGTTAGTGTAGATGATTATTGGGCTTTACTTATTGGGCTTTCTAGAATAATCACAAATAAACTTATGTTTTTAACACCCCCTCTTAATTTGTGATGTTAAGCTTTTATCTAAAATGATTGAACTTGTCCATCGTGACGGCTTTAGTGAAAATGTCGGCATTTTGCTCATTTGCTGGACAAAATTGGAGTTATATTTCCTTTTTTTCGACGAGCTCTCTGATAAAGTGATGTCATAGCTCTACGTGCTTCTTCCGTCCGTGAAAGACTGGATTTTTTGTCATTGCAATTGTAGACATATTGTCACAGTAGATAGTCGTCGGCTGCTTTTGCCTTTGTTGTAGGTCGGTCATTATTATTCTCAACCATACTGCTTCACATGCTGTACTTGTTGATGCTATGTATTATGCTTCGGCTGACGATAGTGCCACCGTACTTTGTTTTTTAGGACTCCAAGAGATAACTTTCGTTCCCATACAAGAAAAAATAGAATGATGTGCTCTTTCGGTCTTCAACAGAACCTGCCCAATCGCTATCTGTGAAGCCAATTTAATCATTGTCTTTTTCTCTCATATGCTTGATGCCAAAATTCTTTGTTCCCTTGATATACCGAAGAATTCTCTTAGCGACGGCATAGTGTAATTTGCTTTGCTCGCTCATAAAACGAGAAACAATGCTTGTTGCATTGACTATGTCTGGCCTTGTATTTGTTAAGTAGATCAGTGAGCCGACTAGACTTCTGAATAAGGTTGGATCAACTTTTTTCACTCCATCATTTTTTGCCAACTTCTCATTAGTAGCCATTAGAGTTGCAATTGGTTTGCAATCTATCATGTTGAACCTTTTCAGTAAGTCTTCTGCATATTTTTCTTGGGAAATGAATATTTCTTCTGGAGATTATTTTACTTGAATCCCAAGACAATATCGCATAAGTCCTAAGTCTGTCATCTCATATTCTTTCATCATCTCCTTCTTAAATTTTTCTACCATCTCTTGTTTTGTGCTGGCGTAAATTAAATCATCAACATAGAGACAGACAATTAGGAAATTCGTATCTTTTTTTATGATGTAGAGTGATTGCTCACTTGGACTTTTTTCAAATCCATTATCTCGGAAGTATTTGTCTATTTTGCTATTCCATGCACGCGGTGCTTGCTTGAGGCCATATAGTGCTTTGCGGAGACGATATACCATTCTTTCTTTTCCTTTGCGGGAATATCCTTGAGGTTGTTCCACGTACACCTCTTCTTCAAGTTCTCCGTTTAGGAACGCCGACTTTACGTCTAACTGGTAGACTTTCATTTTTAGTTGAGCTGCCAAAGCTAACACCATCCGGATTGTTTCCATGCGAGCGACCGGGGCGAATGTCTCGTTGTAGTAATTCCTGGTTGCTGGAAGTATGCTTTTGCAACTAGCCTTGCTTTGTGCTTTTGAATTGACCCATCTTCATTATATTTTGTCTTGTAGACCCATTTCAGACCAATTATTTCTCCACGTCGTCATACCGCTTCGGCTGTGCCATATCACTCAGTCTCCGCGATTTCTCTTGCTTGGATTTGTTCGTCCCATAATGGGAGAAATTTGTCAATTTGCCTATCCCCATAGGAATTGCCCGTAACCTTTGTGTTTGTACTCATTGCAAGGAGAATGATGAAAGCTCAACATTTTACCTAGATCATCTGTATTATTGAACGGCCATGTCCTAGTATCCCTGTTTGTTTGAGATGGAAACTTTCTGATTTGTTTTAAAAATATTGTCAAGTGTGCCATTAGTAAAACGGCTACCAATACAAACTTTTTCTATTGTGTAATAATGAGTAGAAGTCTCCGGACATTGTAATAAGGTAGGTGATGAGGAACAAGGTAAGAGACTGAAATTGGAGACCACCAGAGTGAGGCGGTGTTGATTGGAAAATTGGAAAACCAGTAACCGGAGTTCGGCTTGCCGATTCTAAAATCAGATGGGGAACCTTTGCACTTTGAGATCAAATATAAGAGAGATACAAATCTTTGAAATTGTTGTTATAATGACTTATCCTCTTAAATCTATGTAGCTGCCTTTCATCCTGCCCATGTAGTGGCCATTTTCCTTTCTTCTGGTAAGATCTGATCTGTAAAATGATGGAGTTTGATTTCGTTGTCTTGCCCACAACAGTGACATTCATATTTTGGTTTTTCTATGCAGAGATTCAAGATTCAGCTTCAACTCCGACTTCAATCTCAGCAGTAACACTACTGCTGCTGATTTACATCCCAAACAGATCAGTTATGGACTAGTGAGGTTACAAACTTACAACCAAATTTATTGGATGTCCGATTGTGGGAGGCGAATGTAGATTCGCATAGATCTCATTTGGGTAATCATTGAATTAGAGAATCTTTAAGTTTTTCAATGTATTCAGTTTGTTTTAGTTGGAATTTTTTTGATGGTGTATTCTTATCTGCACATACAAAGATCAGTTCAGAGCTTGCATTCCATTTGCGAAGTCATTCATACTTACGTGGTTTGCGCTTTGCCTGTAGTTTTCCATATTCCGGTAATTTTAGAGCCGGCAATTTTAGTCAAAACGAACAAATGAAGAAAGCTTTTGAAGGCACAAATTAACACTTTTTCCATACAAATAAAATTTTAAAGCAACCGAACAGACGGAACTGGCCGGAATTAACCAAATCTGAGACAATTTGATATCTTTGTCAACCAAATCATAAATTTTTAAGGAACAGTAACACTTGCTATTCTACTTTATCTATCAATAGGCTTAACGAAATACAACTACCGGTCTGAATGAAGTATGCACAAACTAATAACGTACACCACATCCTCATTTCGATCAGCACAAAAATGATTGAAAATGTATCACTTTTCGCTATTTATACACACTCGCGCGTGGTCCTATATTAAAACAAAACAGCTCAATGTCTGGCTAATGTGCCGGGAATTCACAATAAGAAGGAACTATAGAGCAGTAGTAAAACTTGGTCGGAATTTTAACAGATTTTCTGTATCTCGATGAAGTGCAAAGAAAAAATAACACAAAATTGGTTAAATAGACCAAAATCCATAATTCCTGGGTGAAAAAGACATCCAATTTTTTTTGCTGTTTATATGGACAGGAATCAAAAAATACTGTTCAATTATCCATTGTGGATATTTCACCCAGAAAAATAAATAGAAAAGAATTTGGTTTACCTAAAATATCCCTTAGGCCACATCCCACAACCTGAGTTGAAACTACAAACATCATGACTAGCCACTTGCAACTGCATTCATACACAGACAACATCTGCAGCTAACATTAAACACCATCTATGCCTTTCACTTGTAGTTCCCATCCAAACTGTACTCTAATTCAGCTTCACCAATCAAACTCAGCACCACCAGAGCATCCCTGCATCATTTTGCTCAACTGAAACTCTTGTATAACCACTTGAGCCATCATCTCAGACCAACCAGTACAACTTCAAAACACCAAGCTACTGCAAACAGCACATATATGCCTGTAGCAAACGCCGCAAAAATAAATGCAAACTAAGTTTTAATATATGAAGTCTAATTAAACGTAAATCAAATTGATATGCCCCTCACGATGAAAGGTGAGGTAACTAAGAGAGGAAAACTAATAACAGAATGTTGCTTCAAATATTTAGACCGAAAACTTTTCAGTTACTTTCTCGAGGGATTTTTCATCCTCGTACTTATTAGCCAATGCTAATTCATCCCTTGCGCAACTCTCGAGCTACAACATATGTTGTGACCCTTTTATATAATTAATCACCACTACTCTCACAAACTCTCTACCGTGCTGCAAAAGTATATGCACACACATTTACTTCAAACTATAGATTATGCATAATTTATCAAGAATGTGTGTGTTTAGTTACTGGAAACTATAGTTGAAAATTAAACCTAGATGAAACTAGTTTCAACCTCGTGTAAATTCCAGACGAAACCAGTTTCATCATAGGATAAAAATTACTAGAAACTATATCGGCCAATTAAACCTAGATGAAACCAGTTTCATCCTTGTGTAAACTCCAGATGTAACCAATTTCATAAACATGGATAAAACCATGTACACCTTAATTAAACCTGGATGAAACCAATTTTATCCTCATGTAAACCTGGATGAAACCCTGTACGCCACATAATAAACCAGTTACATCGTATCATATATAAAATCTATGTCACATATTAAACCTGGATGAAACTAGTTTCATCCGAGTTTAAACCTGCTGAAACTGCAGATTAAACCTGGATGAAACTAATTTCATCCTATTTTATAGTAACACTAGTTCACCAATAACAATTCAATACAACTTCACAGCATACACACCAATTTCACAGCAAATTTCATGTTAACAACAACTTTGATCAGATTTAATAGAACTTAGATGTATGATTCCAGTTTCACCCAATTTTGAATGGGTAATGTGTAAAATTGCCTTAAAATTGAGCATGTGAGAAGATTATTGTGAAAGAAAACCTAAAATTAGTAGATTGAAATGGCAATTACCCTGTTTGTGGTGATGATTAAGCGATTAATTGGCTAGGGTTTTTGGTGGTGGTGTTGATTCGTGAAGATGAAACTAATTAGGGTTTATTAGGTGGTGGTGTTGGTGCTGGTGGTGAATTTCGACGGAACAAAGAGTTGATACTTTGTGGTGGGGGTGAGGGTGAAGAAATTTTGATGTAAAAGAAGAGGAGTTTTTAGATGATGTCGATCATGGAGAAGGTGGGAGAAAAAAAATTCGATGTAGAGAAAGTGAAGATAGTTTCTGTGTAAGTGCTCAATATGTTCGAGATGGAAAAGTGAAACCGATTTTATGGGAGACAAACGGACAAGGCTAATATAGTTAGTTTTTTTTGGAAATTTTCATCCGTCCGTTTCACCCAGGAAAGTTTTTACCCGTCTATTAGAACCAGGTTTTAAACTTTTTATGACATATGACCCATTTTCTGAAAAAATAAACATTTAGTTGGATTTGAGTAAGACTTTCACTCAGAGCTAGTGATTAAAAATGAACGTTTACAAACACACAATCATGGCCGTCTAACGAAGATAAGTTGGTCAGTCTCAACATGCTCATCATCCGTTAGATCATAACCCTAAAGCTCTCCGAGCCTTTATAAGAAGAAATAGTTCCCCTCCCCAGTCCCCAATCCCTCAAGTAAATCCCTAACCCTAAAAAACAACAACAACGAATCTCTACTGCAAATCCATGGCAGAGTTTCTAAAAACATCATAAGAAACCTCAGCATAATGATTTCTACTCTCATAGAATTAAAATTACTGGTAACTCGGAATCAGCTACAACATCATTTCCTAAAATTGATTGTTCCAACATAAGATCTAGAGAAATTCATCAGCTACAGCAACATTTGGAAGATCTTTAGACTACTTTGAAGCAAAATATAAGCCTTGATGTTGTTTCGTGGCAATGGATAGCAAAATATAAGAAAAAAATGTTAATAATGTGATAGCTACAATTCGAAACAAAATGGGCAGAATTTGCAACCTTGATGTTGTTTCGTGGCAATGGATACAAACAAACTTGGGGTGGAAACACATTATACAAACTTTTACACCTTCAGTAAATGAGAAAAATGAGAGTAACCAAATGAATTAATGTAAGAACTAATGGAAAAATGTTGAATGTGGCATTATAGGGTAAGCATATCCTTCCAATGTTATCTCCACTGACCATACACTGAGTCCAATTCCAACGTTAGTCAGTCTCGTAGAAACAAAAAACACAGTGTTGTATGCTACAAATGCAGCAAATGGCGTCAGAAAAGAAGAAAGACACGCTGAAAGAAGTTACTAATTTTCAATTGAACCGTACAGATAAGTAAAAGCCACCAACTTCTACACGAGCCTTGTGCTGCTAGTATTCCTTTAATCGGGTTAAGGTTTTTCAGCTGGACAGCAAGAATGTGGTAGTGTCTATCTTATGAGGTTTTTTGGGTACCCTACGGGGAGGGATGCTAAACTAATACATGATTGTAGATGTGTATGAAAGAATTGGTGATGAGATAATGATACACAGAGATGTTAATGATCTGCTCATGATGTGAAGCTGAAATTCAAACTTGTAAATGTTTTGAATTTGAAATGCAAAATTAGCCTCTTTCAGAAAAACACATCTTCTTTTCTTATGCTGGGGTGTGCTTATTCAGTTGTTAGTTGTTACCTGTACCAAAATTTTATCGTGTTGAATTTTGATGACAAACCTTGGTTATAGTTTCGTTTTTAAACCTCAGCTCTAGTTCCTCTCTATTTGCTTAAGAATGATAATCTTTTGCTCTTTAAGTAAACATGCCTCTTAACTGTGGGCATTGGTGGAAGGTGGATAATCCTACCACTGTTCGTTTGATGTTTTAGTTTCAGTGGCTTGCAATCCTTCATTGTTCGGGATTTTTCCCAAAAGTGTGATTGATTTCCCAAAATCATCCCAAAATGTTCCTTTTTTGAAAATCTTCCAAAAGTAGGAGTTTGACAGGTCTTCGGACATATATGTCTCTATCTTTTATAGAAATACCTATTTTTGTCCTCAGATGTGTACATATCGACAACACATGTGTACACATCGGGTAAGGATGTGTAGGCATTACAGATATGCAGACAAACTGATACCCCACCATTTTTTTACTCATGTGTTGACACTACATGTAAAGATATGTAGACATCCAGGCATAATATTATGTTTGATAAGTGTAAACATCCATGTTTCTGATGTTTATACATTGGATACTATGTAGACATCAGGCTATAAAGTGTAGAAACCAACCAATAAAGTATAGACATCGGGATTTAAAGTGTAGAAATCAGGCTATAATTTGTAGACTATAAAAGGGTATCTTAGGTATTAAGTAAATTCAGTCACGCTTTTGGAAGATTTTCTGGATCAGTCACATAATCAGAAGATATTTCGCAATAAGTCACACTGGCGGCAATTTCCTCTTCTGAGCTTGATCATGTCATTTCCACATATATAATCCCATCTCACACTGATCTAATTTGGGTTGCAACACCAACCGTCCCATGATTAAAATCATGATTTTCGTGTGGAAGTCACCGTTCAGAATATAGATTGTGCACACCTATGTTCGAACTAATAAAAATAGTCATCATCTGGTAAGCTCTTTTTCTGATTACCATGATGATGGGCATATAAGTATTTGCAAAGATTAAGGCACACTAAAATCCGAAAAGATGTTAACAAGAGAGAAGCCGTACCAACCAAAACATTGCCCTCTTTCGTAGCTTCCTTCCTTCTCTCATTTTCAGCACGCTGGAGGTTTACAAAGTCCAACATATGATTTAGGAATTAAACTGGCTCACGGCCTAAAGGATGTTGTCTGCGAAAATTTTACATCCTCCTGCTCTTTGAGAACTGATAATCATGTAACCATATTCTAGATCTAAAAAGTTTTGGTTGCTTGTTTCTGTAACAGCAATGGATGTTGGAATTTGGATATAAAGGTACGGAGATATACGAGCATAGTTATGTTGCTCGCATAGAGCTCCTATGAAGCAAGACTAACTCTTTAAAAATTCAACTTCTTATTAATTTCCTTCTTCGTTACAGTTAAAAATGAATGTATCATTGCCTATTTATAGGCACTACAAGATCGACTACCGTATTGCCTAGAATACTCTAGAAAATACTACAACTTTGCCCCTCTAGGACCTTCTTTACATAACAATTTGACTTTACAACCGTTCACACTATAGAATTTTCTAGACACATTTTAGACATGACCTACTCTAGCTAATTCTAGAGTTTTCTATACTTCACTTATTTAATCTAGACAAATCTAGATTACAAATTACTATTTCCAACAATGGATGATGGTTTTTAGTGGGGAAGCGGTGGTTTTGATATATTCTAGTGGGTTTGGGTTCCTTTGGTGGTTCTGATTTTTTTGATCAATTGTTTGATGGTTCTGATGGCTAGATCCAGCTAGGGAAGTGCAGCTGATTATACTGGATCAGTCTTCTTATCATTCTAATTCGGCGAAGTGTGTTCGTTTTAGAGATAATCGGTGGTGTGATTCGTATGGTGCCTTTTCTCGTGTACAATGGTGAAAGTGGAGGAGGTGCGGAGGAAGATGGTAGAGTCTGGGAGCAGTGGCGGCAGTGATGTGGCCGGAAAACTGCGATGGAGTCTACTGAAAATTTAGGGTTCTATGTTGGGACGGTCTAATATCGGTAAAACTACTTGGGCTTCACTGGCTTCAGTTTGTAGTTCTGTATGTGGGCTCTTACACTGAGTAATTGTAAGTAGCATTGTTGTTAGGTAGTCTTTTGTCTACTTGGTATGCCCATTTTTATGTAAAGGTGCATAGTTAGTTATGGACTTATGTTCATGGGGATTTCTTACTTTACGTAAGAATAGCGATTGTTGAATGCCCTTTTATTGTAACTAGTAGGTAACCCGTGCTACGCACCGGGGCCAATAGGAGCGGGGTTTCTCCCCGTGTCCATGATCAAATGCATTAGATTCTTTTTGAATAGTCTTTGATTATTATTTTTTTAAAGGGATAGGAGAACTCTAAAGTCCTTTAGGTATATAATGATTTGATGATTGAGATTTGGTATGATAATCTTAAATTCATGTAGTATTATTTTATCAGCATATATTAAAATAATTAAAAAGAAATCGACTCCATAAATTTTGGATTTCGAAAAATTAAACTTTATGTTCTTAGAATTATTTGTAGTTAAACACAATTGTCTCGTCGGCATTTATTAAACGAAAAAACTATACATATATATAGAAATAGATTTGCTATCTGACTATTCGTTGTGAACATATTTATATATAAGAACCACGTATATGTCATATGTTACAATTTCCACGCGTGATTAGCCTCATCCAGCCACATCAACTGTATTGCAAAATAATCAAGGTGGGCGATCGATGTATCAAAATGGAAAAAGTAAATAACAAATATGCACTTCATGAGCAAAACAAAACATCCAGATTACATGCCTAATTTTAAAGACAACAGCATCACCATTTTTAAAATCGAATAATAGCCTTGTAGTGTAGAATTGATACCCACTACATTTAAAGAACCTCTTCCAAATCCATAAATAACAACATGCTTTAAGAGACTAATAAACAAAATTGTTCCATGCGAAACTAAATTAAAACACATGAAGCAAAAAAAAAACTAAGTATAAAAATTAAGTTGTAAGATCTCGTACAAATTGGCCACTTGGTTCTTTACAAGATATGAATAACAAAATTGGTGAAAAACATAAGCAATCACCTTAAGCATTCTTCCCACCGAAGATAAGATCAGGAAATGTGCCTGCCAGTGTCGGTTCAAGCAAAACCTATTGAACCAAGCATAAAAAAGAGGCTAATTATCAATATATCATGCAGACTAATTATATCAAATAATTATCCAAAGATTATATTATCCTTACATCCAAAACATAATATACAGGTCAATGACCCGTTAACGACTTTGAAAATCCACTTTCACGGCATTCCAATGTCTTTGCATAGATGTATCCTCCATGGAGTCTAGATGTTGCTCACATTTATTTCGTGAGAATTCCTGTAGCATGTGCGTGTGTACTGATTCTATATCCTTTACATATCCATAGAGTGAAAGACACCAACACCCTTCTCGCTCTTGATACAGTCTTTTTATGATCTGATATCCCAAAAATACAATCATCATTTTGTCAATTTCCTTGAAATTGACAACCTTAATTCGAAGCAAAAAAATAAAATAAACAACATCGATAATTTTCATAATGGTCATTTAAAGTTCAAATAATTTTTGAGTTTTGATGTACCTAGTAGTAAGCAGTAGCTTAGCATGTTCCGAAATGAAGATCCATTCACCCTTGACCCTCCACACAAAATGCTTGTATGTGTAATATATTAAGATTGAGTGATGCACAATGGAAACAAATTAAACCTACGGACGATACAAAGTACAATTGATGAATTCTTATAACCTGTCGGTAAATGCATTTTGATGTGAAATCCCCCAGCACCCAAGCCAAGGTCTCTACAGATCTCGATGATATTTATCCGCGGTACTACGTGCTACCATTTATAGAAGTAGTTTCATGAAGCTCGTATATGTAGAACACGGATGATTATACCAAAATACAACCAAGAAAAATAAACAAAAATTATCCACATGTATATATATATATGGAGCTGCTCACATTCTTTACTCTAGAATTAATAGCCAACCTAAGGTTTATTAATTTGCCAAATTCTTTTGGGAGATTATTATTTTTTTGTATCTGCAGTAAAATGGGAAAATTAAATATGGAAAATTAAAAAGATATGATGCGGTTGAGATATGATAGCCATGGAACCATGCAAGCGGCAAAATGACCCTATCAGAACAAAGTACTGGTTCTAAAAAACCTAAAGCTCATAGTAAAACCAAGTAACCTATGCCTGCAACTCCAAAAAACTCCTCATTTTGATGTCCACGAAAGCTTTTGGAATACAATCAAGAAAACAAAGAAATGTTTTATTTGAATTATACCCAGGCCACAACACACTAAAACTAACTAACTATTTACATATTTCTATTTCTATTTACACAGTTTATTATCTAACAGATTCAATTATTGGTGTTGTTCAAGAAATTGTTAAACAACTTTATACTACTATCCAGATACTCCTGGACAAATGACTTTTGTTGTCATATCTAAACATATATTTATTCATCCGGCAAAAAAAATAGTTATTGTCCTTACAATAATACACTTGGACAACATCACGCACAGCTGATTGTGACCAAATACTGGATTACAAAAATACTTAGTCCTTAAACGACGTGCTTCACTGATTGCCATTGTAATTTATTATTTGTCGGCTCATATGCATGAGGCGGGAACCACCCTTATCTTCCACTTAGCTCCATATTTAGTTTTAGATCTGAAGTTAACGGCTGAAAAGTTATTATTCGACAGTTTCTTGAGCCGGTACAAAGGGCTTGAAGTATTTATCTCTCGCTAACTGTATTTATCTATGGTTAACTTCCTTTCGCGCTGGGATTCATTTCAATGATTTTAATCTTGACACTGTCATTTCAAGCACCTAATGTCGTCGTTTTATTTATGTAGTTTACCACCGCATCAGACTATCAGTGTATAGGACCACTGGGTTTTAGAAATGCCAGTCGCTTGGCTATGGGACTAATAACAATCATAGTTACCCTTACGCATTGTCATGCATCTACACAAAAAGAAACCGGACCAAAACTGGTTAGCCAGGCGTATCACTCTGGACCCATGCTACGCAAAACTAATTTGTTGAGATTAAAAAACACCCAACTCTCAAGTGGAATCAAAATGAGGACCCAAAAAGAGATTAAGACGGGTTTCACAAGATTGACAAATTAAACAAGGATTAGTCCGAATAATTTCCTGCACTAGATTATGCACAGAACCTTTAAGAATTTCTGTGGACAACTGATCAAATGAGAAGTTCTCATGTCAATTTCCTAAACTAACCCTGTTATATGCTACAAGAATTAAGTTTACCCAAGGGTAATATTGTCTTGTCAGATATGTTTTCCACTTCCCTTGATTTCTCACATTATCATCACAAACTCTTTGACTTCCACGGGAAAAAAAATACTGTCCAACAGTTGAAAGATGAGGGATGGAATTTCTTCTTTATCCACCTCATCAATAACCCACGTCCGTCTCCGTCTTTTTGCTGGTATTACACCATTATCATATCAGTTGTAGGCTTGCAGCGTCAACAAAAATTCTTAATTTTTACAACTTATCTAATGCATCTACTATTCCCATCATGAGTTGTATCACCATGATTCATGATGAGTACCTATACCATTATTTATCTACTACTTCGCACCAAATCAACAAAAATCTAAGTATCACCAACAACTAATTAACGAATCAAATAGTCTTTTACTTTCTTCCATGCAACATGATGATTTTTCATCGGAAAATCATCAAAGTTTAAGTGGTTGAATTCAAGGGGTTGGATGCAGATAGAATTGGACTTATGACTTTCACTAAGAGGATTCATTCTGAATTGAAGCTGTTGACCTTGTTTGCTGGTGGATGAACGATAACAGGTCCATTAATTTACTATGTGATGCTGATTTTTTTAAGATGTGGGATGATGGTCTGACATATAATGGCTTTATTAATCTAGAGATGAACATTGTGAATGGTGGTAGCACTTCTGTGATAGGAAATTCTTCAGGTCCAAAGATTACAAGAGTTTTGTAACCCCAGAGCCCTATTCTGAGGAAGAGTCCTAGGCTGATCAACAAAGCTAGCAAGGAGAAAGCTAGTTGCAAAAGATGATTGACTTGGACGATGTAGAAGAACCAGAGATATATGTTGATATTTGACAGTCAGGCAAGTTTACGAGACAATGTACGTAGCTGCTGGAAGTTATAAGGGGAAGGGAAAAGCAACTTTTAGATGATGAGAATGAGGATGAATTCTCCAACAGTGGAGATGAACTTTTAATGGATTGGTGCCTTTAATTTGAACTGATTTTCCCTTAACCATTTACTTGCTTGTTTTGTAGGCGAACAAGACTATGGTGAAGAGTCTGAAGACCACTACGGTGATCTCTTAGTCTCTGAAGTCAATATGTGTTTTCAATTAATTTACAATAGTTCAATAGGTCTAATCTCACTCATATGACATGTAGATAAGGAGGAAGAAGATAATGTTCCACCTCCTAAGAGTTTTTCGCTTCTTGATTATCCTGAATCAGTAGACTTGGTTGGTGAATTTGCCTGAACTGACTAATGGGCCTGAAATGACCAGTGTGCCTAATCGCAGGACTAATGAACAGTGATATGCAGATTATGTGAATGTTTTTGGTGAAGAAGACAATGAGGATGAGCCTTTATTTCCTGAGGAGGAGGATGTGGGTAATGTGTTGGATGCTAGGTCCATGGAAGTTGGTCTTGAATTTCCTGACAAGAGTAAATGGATTTCAGTTCAGGGTGAAGAAAAGTGACCCTGAAAGAATGAGAGTTGTTTGTGCACATCACGAGACTGACAGAGGCTTGAATTTAGTTCACCGTTGTGAGGGAAACAGGTCTGCTAACCCTGCATTTGTAGCTGCTCATGTGATGAATAACTTAGCTGGTGGGAGAGTGCTGTTGGATGAATTCTGGACAAGTCACAACACTCTCCTGCCTTACCATACCGCCTAGATAGCTAGGGTAATGGTGTTAGAGAGGTTGCATGGATCGTATGATGAAAGCTATAAATTTGTTCCAAGTTTATGGTTTCAAGGACAAACCCAGGTATAAACTTTCTCTCTCATTGTTTTATTTGTACTATTTAATTCATCACTAATGCATTGCAGACTTATCTTAATAACATTATATGAATGTTTGTATATTGTAGTTTAGTTTTAGCATGTATACATAACAAAACTATCTGAAAGTGTTTGAATCTTGGGGTATGTTGGATATTATTTCATTTTTCGTAATGAATTGCTTAAATTGGGGAACATGCTTTAAAATAACAAGTTTTTGCAGTTGCAGGAAGTAGAAGATGAAGCATTTTGTCTTCTTAAGGATTATAGGACAGGTTTGTACATAAGAGATGATACATTTTGTTTCGCTGAATGCCACAAAATGAATGGAAGTGAGTGTGAATTGGAGAATGACTAACATAAACTGTATTGTTGATTGGATCAGGTTAAGGAGGTTACTGCTTCAAAAGTAGGTGCTAATGCTGATAGCACTGTTTCAGTCAGCAGTGCTTTGATAACCCCAACTTTTGTGCCTGTTTCAAAACCGAAAGCAAAAGAAAGGATCTTCCTATAGTTATGATCGAACAAGAGATAATGAAAGCTATAAGAACTCTGTTATTATTATTTGTGGAGAAATTGGGTGTGGTAAAACTACTCAAGTCCCTCAAGTATGCATTCATAGTATTGATATTCACTCTTTATCTTGGCACATGACTTACTCTTTGTTGTTTTTATTGCTTGTAGTTCTTGTATGAAGCTGGGTTTGGTTTGAGCAAATCCGGTCTTCAAAATGGAAACCCAACCACGTCGTGTTGCAGTTCTTTCCACTGCCAAGCGAGTGGCATATGAACTGAGTCTTACTCTTGGTAGGAGGTTGGTTTTAAAGTTAGACATGATAGGAGACCCGGAAACAATGCCTCCATCAAATTTATGACTGATGGAATTTTACTTGGAGAAATGCAGGTATGAAAAACAAATAAAACGCATAATTTGATATGTGTGATACGGTGCTGTATGGTACTATGGTGTATTCAGTTTTCTTACTTAATTGGCATCGCCATTGCCACTGACATAAAGTTGTTCTCTTGTAGAATGATTTCTTATTGAAGCGATATTTTGCTCTTGTGCCTGTCAGCAAAGTTATGGCTGCTATAGCAGAACTTAGGGTCAAAGGAGGATGACAGAATTATTATCCCCCTAATCCTCACTCAAGCTTCCTACTTAAGTATTTTCTTCCAGCAGTTATTTGATAATTTTAAGCGTATAAATTTTTTCGATTTACAAATGTCATGCTTTCACATACAGCGCTCGAGCTCACGACCAATTTAGTGATACTGTAAAATAAGAAAATCCGAAGAAAAACGGTACTTTCTATCTTGATCATGTTTTTTACTTTCACTGGCTCTAATATTGTTTCTTCTACCTATAGTTTCTTTACATGCCCCGTGTAAGACTTTGTATAGACATTGACATCTGATACTTGATGTTACACGAAGTAGAGATTCACCTGTTATTGGATGGTTTAAAACGCTTGAAGATTCGAAGAATTTCGCTCACAGATTTACAGTGATCGAGTTTAGAGTTCACTCCATTGTGTGTCAAATTGATTTCTGCAACGGAAGTTACCACACCCAACTAAACTTAGCCGGGCGGAAGTATAGTTAGAACTTACCGCTCCCTTCACAGGTGCTCTTATAATGTACGTTCAAGTGCAACTAATAACCTCGTCTCGTGGAAACTAAGCCCACTACAAACGTGAATACTAAGCCCATTGGCTAACTTAAAAACGCATGCTAAGTATGCGTCTCTTGTGAGTAGTGGTGTGCAACGGATGCGGATAAGGGGTTACACGTGTCCAATCTGTCAAAGTTGCGGATTTGGAAAATCCAACCGCATCCGGTCCAATCACCCGCGGATTTGACATCCGCGGATAAATGGATAATGCGGGCCGGGTGCGGATTAACCGCGGACTTAGTCAAAAAAAAAATCATAATTCTAGAGAATACCGTAATCCGATCAAGAAAGAGTTTGTGGACAACGTAAAGATGATCCATAGCTAAAGTTTAAGACGAATGTTTTTCGAAACGTCTATGGTGGCTGACTTTATCAGAATGTTGTTAATTTCGGCCCCCAATAGATACCAAAATCCAATCTTTTGGAATACAACAGTGTCTTCATAACTTCACATACTGCTGATTAAATAATTACGACCCGTAGTCCAAATGTACATTTAAGAACATCTGTTTTAAGTTTCATATGAACTCTACAGCTATTCCTCCCGTTGCAAGCCAGTAAAGTCTACTAGCGCACAGAGCATAGTGCATGTGATGTCTCTTAGCTTTGTTTAGGAAACATGAATCCAAGGACGGATGCAGATAAATTCATTACGTAAATAAAGAGAACTCATTATTGGTGAAGCTTTTGAATTGAAGTTTGGCTTACTACAAGAAAACTGATCTCTAGCGACAGACACAATACAGACGCAAGATGTCATTTTTAAACACTACAGCCCTCCGGCGCCTAAAATTTGGAGTTGCATCGGTGTCACAAGAAAGTATGTGACTAGAGGTTCTCAGCGAAACTGCTGTCGCTAGAGATGTCTTGGTACAATCATCAGCGATCAAATTTTGTTGAAGCGTAAGAGGTTGAGCAACTTCATATTGGTCATGGCACAAGAGGTTCAGCGGTTGAATATTAGTTGAAGCACGAGAGGTTCAGCGACTACAATTAGGCCGTAGCATAAGAGGTGCAGCGATCATATTTTGGTTGAAGCATAAGAGATTGAGCGACTGCATATTAGTTATGGCACAACAGGTTCAGCGGCTGAATAGTAGTTGAAGCACGAGAGGTTCAACGACTGCAGCGATCATATTTTCGTTAAAGCATAAGGTTGAGCGACTACATTTGGGTCATGGCACAACAGGTTCAGCGGCTGCATATTTGTTGAAGCACGAGAGGTTAAACGACTACACTAAGGTCGTCGCATAACTGAAGCATAAAAAGTTCAGCAACTACATTTATGTCGTAGCACGAGAGGGTCAGCAACTGCATTCTTGCTGAAGCTCAAGAGGTTAAGCAGCTACATTTTAAGATGTTCATATTTAGTTGCAAGTGGCTACGAGATACCATTCATGCTACTGAATCAGACCACTGAATATAAATTTAGAAGTTCAACTAGAAATTATATATAGAGACGTATAGATGTTCAAAACATCTAACATAATAATATTCAAACAAAAGATCCAACATACTTGGGCTATATCGAAAACATACATATCCCACAAAGCGATTAAGTTCTAACTAGAATGTTGTGCAAAGATTCCATATCTAGTAATGGCGGTCTTCCATTTATTCTTCATCCTCTTCTACTTCATTATGCTCCCCTAATTCCTCATCATCCCGATACTGACCTTCGTGCTCCTTTGTTTCTTCCTCCTCGTCCTCGCTGTAAGCATCATCCTCATCTTGAAGTTGTTTCCCTTCATCCTCTGTTTCACCATCTTCATTTGGATCTAGTGCATCCTCTGGCAGAGCCGTGGAGGATCTTGGTCTAAATTCTTTCAAGCCACATTCATTGACTTAATTGATGGATTTAGACCCACTCTGTTTCATCCTTTACATCTTCTTGTTTGAGGCATCAAGTACTTACTCTTTGACTGCACTCCATTTTTCATCAGTCCTGGAATAATAGGTTGGAAGAGCAGCTTGCTTTCGACGCCTTCTACGACCAAGCCGACGAGAATCCAAGACTCTTCCAATGAACAATCAATTTCCCCTCTTTTCTTCGAATTTGTTCATCTCCTTCTGCACCAAAGAAAAAAAAACTATCAAAACAATATATAACAATACAATACAATACAGAGTTCAACTTCTATACGCAAATTAGAATGATGCATTGCTCTTAGAACATTTGATAAAACTCTATCATAAACATGAGAATAGCTGTTATAATTAAGAGTTCTTTCAAATGACTTATCCATGTACCATTATCCAAATAACGAGTGTAGAAAGCAACACATTTCAGGTCCAAAAGTTGTGTCCAAAAACCACAACTTCGAGCTTAAACATAACAAATTCTAAAACCTAACAATGACAGATCTTTTTAACAGTAATCATTTGCAGTTTCTCCAATTATTTTTAAATTACTGTTGAGTCACGCGCATCATTCAGAAACAACGATAACATATCAACTA
This sequence comes from Papaver atlanticum, assembly GCA_023531105.1. Classification (NCBI taxonomy): domain Eukaryota; kingdom Viridiplantae; phylum Streptophyta; class Magnoliopsida; order Ranunculales; family Papaveraceae; genus Papaver; species Papaver atlanticum. The sequence goes on from JAJJMB010011112.1 coordinate 230,493, forward strand.
TAACACACAGCTTAAAAATGTACCTTCCTATAGTTGATCTTGCAGAGTACAAACAATCAAGGAAACAAAATTGATCAATATTCAATAAGATGAGATAAGCCTATAGTCGACTTAACAACTGCAAGAAAATTGATCAATATTCAATAAAAGGCAAATCCAGTCTAATTTTCTGCAGTACTCCACAATGATTGCCTCCCAAGTAAGTAGTCAATCCAGTCACTAAAACAACTGTAAGAAAAAAGTTAACAGAAAGGCGAGAACCAATTACCTTGCCAGAACTTTGATCGGGAACGACAAAGCTAAAAATTGCCGGTCCTTTACCAAGTTCTGCATCGAATAGTGATTCGCCGAGAGCTCTTGCAGTTTTCTTTACAGGCCGACAAAACGAGGGCCTGACTGGAAAACCAAACACGCGAATCTGGGAAGACTGTAGGTCATCAACCAACGTCCTCTTGCCAACCTCGTCTGAAGGGCAGTAGCATCGGTTGATACCAGTGTTGAACCTGAAACAAAAAAAGAATGATTGAATAAGCTCACAGATCATCCTCATTCTTCAAGCAAACTATGGTTCGTTCTCTGTACATCAAAGGCATGGTCTAATATATTCTTCTGATAAAATGATTCACTCATTTGAAAGGCAAGTTTAAACAATTTATCTGATAATGTGAAAGCAACATATGCACTAATTTACACTAATAAGAATAAGGATCTCATCATGTGCGATGGCAGGTGTTGAGATCTGTAATAACAGTAACAAAGACAACCTTCTTCTGAAGGCCCTGCCATTTAAGCTTCATGTAAGCTGCAGTAGCTGCACACCAACAACAGGCCCCATATGCTCATCAACATCTTCACTTCCTGTAGCTTCTTTTTGCAGTCTTATCATCACCTGTACTACAATACACAGCATACACACCTGCAATCATCCATCAACAGCTCCATTCTAGCACCACCAGAGTTCCATTTGACCTTGACTGTGTTAGAAATTGAAATGCGTTGGAGCTCTGATACCATGTTAGAATTTTAAATGTTTTGAAGCTCTAATACCATGTTGGAAATTCATATGATTTTAACATTGAGTAATATTTGCGGAGATATACGAGCATAGTGGTGTTGCTCGTATAGAGCTCCAAGAACTCTAGTAGTGAATGTGGAAGCAAGGACTTTGTAACTTGAACTTTGTATTGATTGATTCTTGCTTTCTTTACAAATGACACTGGACTTTCCTATTTATAGGCTTACATAAACCGTCATTGGTTCTTTCCATATTCTTCTAGAATTCTCCTATCTAGAATACTCTTTTACAATTGATATACACTAGTGTTCTCTAGATTCTTCTAATCTAGAACATTCCTTTGGACATAACAACTTTTAATCTCAACCAACTTTGGCAACTCTAGTACATTCTAGAGTACTTGTTTTCTACACTTCTCTACATTTTTCTAGATCATTCTAGACAATTACAAATTAGATGTTCCAACAGACTGAACCCTAGACTAGCAAACTCCATCTCTGTAACTCATCTCAAATTCATTACCAGCACATAACTTTCACCAATCTTTCTTTTACCAGTTCATCCATGAAGCCCTTGAATATCAACACCACTGGTTCCATCTAAACCCCATCAAAACAGTAACAACACCCATTCTCAACAATACCAGACCATCAGTTCATCAAGTACAATCACCACCATGAGCAACATCTATAGCATAAGTCCCTTCTTGTTAGCTTCACTCCAACACAATCAAACCCTTAAATCTTCACTTCATCTCAAGTTCACCTCAAACCCTTGTTTCTTGAAATCTCACAGACATCAATTCCCCAAATTCCTGTTGGAACATGTAATTTGTAATGGGTAAATTAAGAAAAGAATTCTGTAGATAAAGCTAGAGAACAAACAAATAGTCTAGAGTCGTCTAGTTGAAGCATGTTCTAGCTCAAATGCTTACTAGATTGTTCTAAAGAACGTGAGTCCGGTAAAAATGTAAAAGAAAATGTGAGTGAATAGAATGTTCTAGAAAGGTGTTAGACTAGATAGTTAGGGAAAGTTCTAGAGTTAAAAGTAGTCTTTTGTGTAAACCTATAAATAGGCAAGTCTAGTTCATTTGTATTCAAGCAAGCAAGAGTCAATCAATACAATTAGAAACTTCAAGTTACAAAGTATTTGCTTCCACCTTCACTACTAGAATTCTAGGAGCTCTATACGAGCAACACCGCTATACTCGTATATCTCCGAAATGTTATTCAAAGTTAAAAACTTAAATTTCTAACATGGTATCAGAGCGGGTTCGATCCAAATGGGCGTTAAAGCTTCCGCAACAAAGTGAAAGTGATAATTTCATGCAAATGGAGTTTAATGCAGATGAGAAGACGCAAGGTACGTCTAAACTATATATCCAAGTTCATTTTTACAACCCCCGCTAAAAAAACTAGTTATCATCCATATCTAAGAAAAAATTAGAAACATATGAAATTAAAAAAAAAAAAAAAAAAAAAAAAATAGTAGTAGTAACTCGTGAAATTCAGTGAGTTGAAATAGTCCTTAGAAATAAAAATGTCTCCATATGGCTAAAAAGAAAAGTAAGAAAACCTATAGGATTAGTGTTAGAGCAAGTCAAAAACATGAATGCCTTTAAGGAGTGCAAGCCAAAGAGCTGCACAAGTGTTTCACTCTTTCGGTTTAATTAAGTCTCCTCCGATTAAAAAAAACTAAGAAAAAAAGAGATTCATTCCATCTTCACAAACAGATGCACACAAGAGTGCATTTCTAAAAAAAATATTTGAGGGAAGAGAGCATCATAGAATGCCTCCTCAAGTAACAATGATGGCCAAAAGAGAGCCATCTTTTACAAATCTTCTACTCACAAAGTTGAGTGGGCGGAACCTCTAAACCAAAAATGGTTAAGTTTCGTGAAAGGCGAGGAGCATTAACAGAAGGCAAAGCCTCTTAACCAAAGGTCAAGTTTTTGTAAGATTCGAGAAGGAGGAAAGCGGCACAAGACGGAGCCTCTGACTTTGGACAAATATCTACCATTTTCACTCTAGCTGAAGCCAAAGAAGAAATACTAAAGCTATAGAGACGAGCACACATGCAAATTAAGACGAGATGATGTCGACGTGACTTCAAGACAGAAATGACTACAACGGGCATAAGTAGGCGAAGGCGAGCATAAACAGCTAAGGGCAAGTGTTCAAACTGGGTGAAGATTGAAATCAGAGACCATTACAAATTAAGAGGGGGTGTTGGAACATGTAATTTGTAATGGGTAAATTAAGAAAAGAATTCTCTAGATAAAGATAGAGAACAAACAAATAGTCTAGAGTCGTCTAGTTGAAGAATGTTCTATCTCAAATGTTTACTAGACTGTTCTAAAGAACGTGAGTCCGGTCAAAATGTAAAAGAAAATTTGAGTGAATAGAATGTTCTAGAGAGGTGTTAGACTAGATAGTTAGGGAAAGTTCTAGAGTTAAAAGTAGTCTTTTGTGTAAGCCTATAAATAGGCAAGTCCAGTTCATTTGTATTCAAGCAAGCAAGAGTCAATCAATACAATCAAGTTACAAAGTCCTTGCTTCCACCTTCACTACTAGAATTCTAGGAGCTCTATACGAGCAACACCGCTATACTCGTATATCTCCGAAAATTTTATTCAAAGTTAAAAACTTAAATTTCTAACAATTCCATTACAGATTCATCTTCTACAGCATCAACGAGATCTGCTTCTTTTATTTTCTCGGTTCAAACATAAATTTAAGAAAACCCCACTTCATAGATCCTTCACAACAACCAAAAATTCCTTCTTGAATTCAAGCATCAATTCTTCTCTCTTTTCTCGATCAGTAACAGCACAAACAGAATCTTCTCATTTTTCATTGTCCAAACATTCCTTCTTAAATCTGCAATTTCATGTTCTTCTCTGCTCAAACTCATATTCGCTCTCAACCCATTTCTCTGCATTGTACCAGATTCATATACCACTAACAAAACTACATGTGCAACCAAATTTCATTCAAACCCTAACCTTTAGACTCTTCCTTCAACAGAATCCAAAACTCCATTCTATGAATCTTCACCAGCAGCATAGCTTCTTCCTTATTCAATCTCACCATCTTCCTCTCTGAATTTCATCTCTCAATTTCGATTTAAGAGAGTTCTTTGGGGAAACGCGATAGACAGGAAGAGGAATCGAGGTCTCTATTTGAAAAAAAGATCAAAGAGAAAAATGGAGGATTCATCTGTTTATGTCTTTCTTCTTTAGATCCAATTTCTTAGAATCCGATAGATTTAATGGAGTTTTGAAATATGATAGATTTAATGGAGTTTTCAAATTAGAGTTAGGGTTTTCTTCTCTGTTAGTGAGGCAGAAGATAAGAGATGAGGGGAAGTGAGTGAAGGAGAGTGAGATAAAAAAAAAATGATTTTATGTAAAAGAATTTGGACGGTGATAAGATGGGGTAAGATGGGGTCATACGGATTATGAAAATCTTTGGAAGGTAAAGATTTGATTTAAGTGTGTCATACGGATCAAGGAAAGTGTGTTTTGTTTGTGCTTTTCTTTTTGCTTTATCTTTGTGCTTTCTTTTCGTGCTTTCGGTTTGAATTTCGACTTCGATTCGAACTTTAAATGTTGTATAACGGCAAACAAACTATGAACCAAGAAACTCTGGGTGGTTTGACTTCAAACTTAGCAGGATACATCATCGAAATCGATAAATATGAAGATCAGTGTCGATTCGAACTTCAAATGTGGTATAACGGCATACAAACTATGAACCATGAAGCTCCGGGAGTCAAACTTAGCATGATACATCATCAAAATCGATAAATAAGAAGCTCAGTGTCGATTCCAAATTCAAATGCAACTTAACGGCAAACAAACTATGAACCAAGATGCTCCATGAGGGTTCTAACTTCAAACTTAGCATGATACATCATCGAAATCGATAAATATGAAGCTCAATGTCGATTCGAACTTAAAATGTGGTATAACGGCTTACAAACTATGAACCAAGAAATTCCGGGAGGGTTCTGACTTCAAACTTAATATGATACATTATCGAAATTGATAAATATGAAGCTCAATGTCGATTCAAACTTCATATGTGGTATAACGGCTTACAAACTATGAACCAAGAAGTTCTGCAAGGGTTCTGACTTCAAACATAGCATGATACATTATCGAAATTGATAAATATGAAGCTCAGTGTCGATTCGAACATTAAATTTGGTATAACGTCAAATAAACTATGAACCAATAAGCTCCGGGAGGGTTCTGACTTAAAACTTAACAGGATACATCATCAAAATCGATAAATATAAAAGTTAGGTGTTGATTCGAACTTCAAATGTGGTATCACGGTATACAAACAATGAACCAAGAAGCTTCGGGAGGATTCAAACTTCAAACTTAACATGATACATCATCAGAATCGATAAATATGAAGCTCAGTGTCGATTCGAACTTCAAATTTGTATAACTACTTACAAACTATGAACCAAGCTCCGGGAGGGTTCATACTTCAAACTTAGTCGGAAACTTCGTATTAATAATGAATCCAACAATTTATAGATAAGATTCCATCAAAATATTCTCTGAAACCTTAAACAAACCCTTTTCTGGCATATTATATGCATACCCTGACTCCGAGATAGAAACCTAACCGTGAGTAGACTACTATAAGTCACAAACTTGGTAAGAACGATGAATCCATCCATTTATAGGTAAGATTCCTTCATAATATTCTCCAAAACCTTAAACAAACACTATTCTAGCATATTGTATGCATACAATAGCTCCGAGATCGAAACCTGGTCGTGAGTGGACTACTATAAGTCAGAAACTTGGTAAGAACTATGAATCCATCAATTTACAGGTAAGATTCCTTCGAAATATTCTCTGAAACCTTAAACAAACCCTATTCTTACATATTTTATGTATACCCTGGCTCCGAGATCGAAACCTGGTCGAAAATGGACTACCATAAGTCAGAAACTTGGTAAGAACGATCAATCTATCCATTTACAGGTAAGATTCCTGTGGAATACTCCCCGAAACCTTAAACAAACTCTATTCTTGCATATTGTATGCATACACTGGCTCCGAGATCGAAACCTAGCCGTGAGTGGATGACTATAAGTCGGAAACTTCGTAAGAACGATAAATAAAACCATTCATATGTAAGATTCCCTCAGAATATTCTACGAAACCTTAAACAAATACTTTTCTGGCATTTTATATGCATACCCTGGCTCTGAGATCGAAATCTGGACGTGAGTGGACTAATATAAGTCGAAAACTTGGTAAGAACGATGAATCCATCATTTACAAGTAAGATTCCTCCGGAATATTCTCTGAAACCTAAAACAAACACTATTCTAGCATATTATATGCATACCCTAGCTCCGAGATCGAAACCTGGTCGTAAGTGGACTATTATAAGTCGAAAACTTGGTAAAAACGATGAATCCATCCATTTACAGGTAAGATTCCTTCGAGATATTCTCCGAAACCAATAAAAAAACCTATTCTGGCATATTATATGCATACCTTGGCTCCGAGATCGAAACCTGGCCGGGAGTGGACTACTATAAGTTGGAAACTTGGTAAGAACGATGAATCTATCAATTTACAAGTAGGATTCCTTCGCAATATTCTCTGAAACCTTAAACAAACCCTATTCTGACATATTTTATGCGGCTACGAGATCACAACCTGGCCGGAAGTGGACTACTATAAGTCGGAAACTTGGTAAGAACGATGAATCCATCCATTTTAGGTAAGATTCCTTCGGAATATTCCCCGAAACCTTAAACAAACCATATTCTAGCATATTGTATGCATACACTGGCCCCGAGATTAAAACCTGGCCATGAGTGGACGACTATAAGTCGGAAACTTGGTAAGAACGATAAATCCAACCATTCATATGTAGGATTCCATCAGAATATTCTACGAAACCTTAAACAAACCCTTTTCTGGCATATTGTATGCATACCCTGGCTCCGAGATCGAAACCTGGCCGTGAGTGGACTAATATAAGTCGGAAACTTGGTAAGAACGATGAATCGATCATTAACAAGTAAGATTCCTTCGGAATATTATCTTAAACCTTAAACAAACTCTATTCTTGCATATTGTATGCATACACTGGCTCCGAGATCGAAACCTAGCCGTGAGTGGATGACTATAAGTCGGAAACTTCGTAAGAACGATAAATCAAACCATTCATATGTAAGATTCCATCAGAATATTCTTCGAAACCTTAAACAAACCCTTTTCTTGCATATTGTATGCATACCCTGGCTCTGAGATCGAAATCTGGCCGTGAGTGGACTAATATAAGTCGAAAACTTGGTAAGAACGATGAATCCATCATTTACAAGTAAGATTCCTCCGGAATATTCTCTGAAACCTTAAACAAACACTATTCTAGCATATTATATGCATACCCTAGCTCTGAGATCGAAATCTGGTCGTAAGTGGACTATTATAAGTCGAAAACTTAGTAAAAACGATGAATCCATCCATTTATAGGTAAGATTCCTTCGAGATATTCTCCGGAACCTTTTAAAAAACCTATTCTGGCATATTATATGCATACCTTGGCTCCGAGATCGAAACCTGGCCGGGAGTGGACTACTATAAGTTGGAAACTTGGTAAGAACGATGAATCTATCCATTTACAAGTAGGATTCCTTCGCAATATTCTCTTAAACCTTAAACAAACCCTATTCTGACATATTTTATGCGGCTCCGAGATCACAACCTGGCCGGAAATGGACTACTATAAGTCGGAAACTTGGTAAGAATGATGAATCCATCCATTTTAGGTAAGATTCCTTCGGAATATTCCCCGAAACCTTAAACAAACCATATTCTAGCATATTGTATGCATACACTGGCTCCGAGATTAAAACCTGGCCATGAGTGGACGACTATAAGTCGGAAACTTGGTAAGAACGATAAATCCAACCATTCATATGTAGGATTCCATCAGAATATTCTACGAAACCTTAAACAAACCCTTTTCTGGCATATTGTATGCATACCCTGGCTCCGAGATCGAAACCTGGCCGTGAGTGGACTAATATAAGTCGGAAACTTGGTAAGAACGATGAATCCATCATTAACAAGTAAGATTCCTTCAGAATATTCTCTGAAACCTTAAACAAACTCTATTCTTGCATATTGTATGCATACACTTGCTCCGAGATCGAAACCTATCCGTGAGTGGATGACTATAAGTCGGAAACTTCGTAAGAACGATAAATCCAACCATTCATATGTAAGATTCCATCAAAATATTCTCTGAAACCTTAAACAAACCCATTTGTGGCATATTATTTGCATACCCTGACTCCGAGATAGAAACCTAACCGTGAGTGGACTACTATAAGTCACAAACTTGGTAAGAACGATGAATCCATTTATTTATAAGTAAGATTCCTATATAATATTCTCCAAAACCTTAAACAAACACTATTCTGGCATATTGTATGCATACAATAGCTCCGAGATCGAAACCTGTCCGTGAGTGGACTACTATAAGTAAGAAACTTGGTAAGAACTATGAATCCATACATTTACAGGTAAGATTCCTTCGAAATATTCTCTGAAACCTTAAACAGACCCTATTCTTACATATTTTATGTATACCCTGGCTCCGAGATCGAAACCTAGTCGGAAATTGACTACTATAAGTCAAAAACTTGGTAAGAACGATAAATCTATCCATTTACAGGTAAGATTCCTTCGAAATATTCTCTGAAACCTTAAACAAACTCTATTCTAGCATATTGTATGCATACACTGGCTCCGAGATCGAAACCTAGCCGTGAGTGGAAGACTATAAGTCGGAAACTTCGTAAGAACGATAAATCCAACCATTCATATGTAAGATTCCATCAGAATATTCTACGAAACCTTAAACAAACCCTTTTCTGGCATATTATATGCATACCCTGTCTCTGAGATCGAAATCTGGCCGTGAGTGGACTAATATAAGTCGAAAACTTTGTAAGAACGATGAATCCATCATTTACAAGTAAGATTCCTACGGAATATTCTCTGAAACCTTAAACAAACCCTATTCTAGCATATTATATGCATACCCTAGCTCCGAGATCGAAACCT